>VZTH01015469.1:288673-329940 GCA_013397815.1 Aleadryas rufinucha | reverse complement strand
GGCCCCTCTGTGCCCGCCGCCCAGGCTGCGCCCGGCGCTCGCGGTCCTGGGCCCGGGGGCCGCCGAGGACCCGGGCGCAGCTCCCCACCGGAGCAGCTCCGCGGCCGGGGCTGTGTGTGCAGGCCGCCGGTGCAGCCGGGCAGGCGGCCCCGTCTTTCAGGGCAGCTTCTCCATTGCGGGAGGCTCCGGGCACATAGCTTATGCCAGAAAGGGATAAGGGAGCACGGGAGGCAGAAGCCCCGTATGCCCGCAACTTCAGGGGCTGATTTTCCGAGGCAGTGAGCATATCCAAGGCCCGCAAATTGCCCTTGCTGCATCCGTACACAAGACCCGCCTAGGTGAGGCATCTTGTGTATGTGCTTAGCGTATCAGTAAGTACTCATTTAATGTGTGCTTAGGAGTAACGGTGTAATCGCTCTGTTCCAATAGAAGCCTTCTGGAAAGAGCCTTTGATGCTGTCTCAGCATACCATTTCTCAGGCTGTTATGTACCACAGAGCACAAACCGCTGATGGAAAGTTGCCCTTTTTACAGGCTGAGTGGATTTGTGTGAGATTGCTCACCTGGTTTTCCTTTGCCTCCAGGTATGGTCCAAAAATGCCTCTTGCAGTGGACTGCACGGCAGAACTGATCCGTTGTAAGGTCCTCGATTCATCTGGCAGATTGAAGTCGCATGAGCTCATCCTCTCTTATGGGCTGGCTCTTGTAAGGTAAGGGCTCTCAAGGCCTGTGTGCTTTGAGAGAGAGAGAAAGACCTGGACAGATGTCATTATTCAACTGTCCAAGTTCACTTTGTGTCTCTGGGACCACAGGGTTGTACAGCACGTGGGGAGTTTGTCTCTGGAGTTCCAAGTTTCTCTGCAGCTCTTGATAGTAATTTTTATATAGTTTATCTTTTCTGTATCCTGCATGCAGGTTTGTCAACTTGATCACAGAAAGGAAACAGAAGATGGTCAGCATTCCTCTGAGACAATTAGCCAGAGAGGTAAATATTTAATAAGAGTTGCTTGATAATTTACATCTATACAGAAAGCATATGCATTGGTTATTAACAGCACTTGAGTGGAGGAAATTGTGGGGGGTCATTCTTTTGTAGCCAAAATAATAGATAAAGATACTAGTTTATTCCAGGTGCAAAGTTTTAAACAGGCTTATTGCAACTGGATCTAAAAATTTGTTCTTTGAAGTCATAATAAGAGTAACAAAGGCTGATGATCATTAAAGGTTTTTGAATCACATGTGATCAAAAGTCTTGATTTCCATGCGTGTAGTCCCATTTGACATACTTTTTTCTTTCTTTGCTACTGAGATAGGAAAAAGAGCTAAATCTGTGGTTTATAAATTCTAGTCTTTGACAAGCAAGGTTATACATAAAAAACACATTTGCAGGTATTTTAACTTCGTGTCTCTTTCTTCAGGTGAGCTTTTCCACTTGTGTGTGGAGGAGGGAAGGTTCAAGCTGTAATTGTAGTAGCAGGACCAACTTGAGTCCTTTTACTGCCAGCAGCACTGAACACCATACCTGGGACTGAACAAGTTTGACAGTGAAGGACAGACAGTATTTGAGACTCTTCTTATATGTTTGGGCCCCTGCATGAGAACGATGAACTGATTTTTATTTTTCCCTGGGTTTTTGAGAAAAGTTCTGCTTCTCACTTTTTAAAACTGATCAGGCTTAAAAGCAAAGGTCTTGCATAGTTAAAGGTAGTTGTCCTCAGGGGAGTTGCAAAAAATTGTATGCAAATTAGTGTGTAAATTTGAGTATTATATATGATATTATTTGTATCTTTGATATATAGTTATCCAGCACATCACATCCATTTAAATATAATTTAACTGCTTCTCAGGATCATTAAGTTACATGTAACACCTCTGTCTAAAAAGAAATCTGTTGCTGCATGTAACACTGAAGAACTTAAACTGTAAAATGCGAGTTTGTGTGGATCCGAGGCCACAGGAGGAGTGGCATCAGAGAGCTGGGGGATCTTGGCCCACTCTTGAAGTGGGAAGCAGGGGAACTACGGTGCAGGAGTGCACAGGAATGAGTTGTTCCTACCTAGGTAGAGGCTCTCTGCAGCTTTGCAGGGCTGCATGCAGGTGTGGCCTGCTGCAGTGGAAGCAGAGGGGTGATGTGTGCTGGCTGTTGTTGCAGGTGGACATCCCCATCTGGGTTGTGGACCTCCGTCATGAGCTGACCCACGGGAAGCTGCCGCGGCTGGCTCTGTGCCGCAAGGGTGAGTGGCATTGGGAGGGGTGGCCTGAGGCACACTTGGGGTGCCAGTGCTGCAGGCCCTGAGGGGAGCACCCCACCTCCATTCTGGGGTGCTGCAGGGCAGGCAGTGTGCTTGTCCTGGCAGGGAGAGTTGTGGTATCAGACGCTGGGAGGATTTGCCACTGCCCTATGGGGGTAGCTGAGCTGTGTCCACTGGCTCCAGGTTGTGGTTCCTCACAGGGCAGATGTTCAGAGGCTTTCTCCTATCCCTGAAAAAATTACTGGAAACAACAGTTTGATGCTTTTGCTTTTTTACAGCACAGGAAGTTCATCTTGGGGAAATAGGTAAAAGCTTTTCCTGATGGTTTAGCGATACCTAAGACTCTTAAAAAATCCCATTTAGGGAGAAATGTAGATACTGCAAGCCTGAATGAATGACCAGCTCATAGCATTTGAAGAGATTCCTGGGAATTTTGGGTTAAGGATGGAGAAGCCAGTTAAATAATCTTTGGCAGGGTCCTTAGATTAAATTGGGAAAATGCTGATGGAAGTAAAGGCATTTTCTTTCCATGCTATCTAATGTATGCCTAGGGTAGTCCCTGCACAAAAAAAATTATGTTATTGTTGTAGATGGTATGTTGACCATGGTGATGCTAAAGTACTGACTCATTTTCTCATCAAAATGCCACTGCAGGGACCTAGTTTCTGCTTAAATTTGACCTACCTTGAGCAAGATGCAGTGCCATAGCAGTGTCCAATATTTTTTTTTTCCAAAAAAATGAGGGATAGTTACCATGCCTGTGCTACTGGATTCTCGATTTCTTTTCCTGTTTTTTTCTGGGGGTTGGTTTTGGTTTCATTTTTTGGTTGGTTTTTTTTTTTTTGTTTGTTTGGTTTTTTTAACTTGTTCACCTTTTCATTAATGGAGTTTTTTGTGTTTTCAGGGTTCATAACTGGTTAGTAGTATTTATTTTCATAATACAAGTAAGCAGTATGCCACCTATATTATTTTTTGCCCTCACAAAGAAATTCTCACTGGGAAGATAATGTTTTCTGTTCTCCATTAGGTTGTGATGTTGTGCTGGACTGGCTACGAAAGATGTATTGGAGCCGTCAGCTGGGCAATAACTTGTGTGAAGGAAGTGAGGATGAGGATGAGGAAGAAGAGCAGGAAGAGGTGGAAGCAAATGCAGAGTTGGACAGTGATGGATGGGAGATTCAAACCCCACAGCATGAGGCCTGTCAGAAACACAAGGAATTCCATGGTAGGTGTTCCTAAAAAAATAGCAGATACAAGGATTAGATACACTAGAGAAAGCAGTTTAAACATGTCATCTTCTGGCATAAAGATACACTTTCAGCTCAGGTTTTGGGATTCCTCTTTGGGCCTTGGTGGATTGCTGGAGTTGACTGACTGGTTTGGTAGTATTTCTCCAAATCTGTAGCACTTTGGTTTGTGAATAGCTGCAGCGCTGTTGCAATTGATGCAAAATGCAAGTGTAAGGAATACAAATACGCATCAGAACATAAACTGCATATGGGAACGATTTCTTCCTACACTGATCTGTTTAGGGATTTGGTTTTGAGCTGTCTGAGTTTATCCAACTTACCTGTCTTTGGCTACTGTTAGTGATAAAATATGGAAATCATGGTTCAACCCCACCTGAGAAAATTTATGTTGCTGGAAAAGTCTGGGAGTTTTGGGAGTTGGCACTCGTTGTCTGAACAGAATTGCTGGCTTCATTTGACTGATGCCTTCCTTGAGTGTAAATTTAGCAAAACTAAGCAGCTTCCTCAGATACAAAATTCCCTTACATAGTTGATCTTCTGCTTAAATGATATATTTCTGTTTATTTCTAGAAAAAGTCAGAGATGTTCTGATATCTTACAAGAATGAGCAGTTTCGAGTAAGTGCACTCTGATGATCAGCACTTTAGTTAATTCTCCTTTCTTTCTTGGGCAATTTGTCTTCTCTTCCTTGTTGCCTTAGCTCCTTGCACAGGTCTGTCTGCTAGTGTTGTCATACATGGCTTGCCAAAGGATAACTTGAGTACAGAGAACAAGCAATTTGAGCTGTGACAGTTCCTAATGTGGACACTTTGTTTAAGGGAGATCTGTACTTACTTGAGATCCCAAGGAAGAGGAACTTTTGTGAATTTTTTTAAGTGCTGTTGATGAAGTACATGTGGCATGTGCTTTTTCTTGTCATAGCAACAATGTTTTTGTGTTTGCCATGGGAGTATATTTTCTGTAATGCTTGAATTTTTCCTTAACTCAGGTTATGCAGACTATGCAATCTCTTTCAAAGTCTCGAGAATTGTGGTCTGATTCCTCTTCAGAAGTGGACTGGATTTTGGCTCAGATCAAAGACCTGATGCAGGAAAACAGGTATGTCTCTGATAAAGAACAGAGGTGAAAGGTACAGTGCTGGACTGGCCTGTAGACCTATTCAATTGCCTTTTCATAATGTCCTGTAGCTGATCATGGAGAAAGCAATTAGTCTATTTCCTCAACATCTTTGAGGACTGAGTTGTTCATCTGTGCTAATGAGCAATGTTCCTTGTGCCAGATGGTCCTCCAAGGTGTTGTCCCAGACTTAGTGATGCTGGCCCCAAGGCATGCAGCATCTTCAGTGTCTTCAAAAGCTCCCAACAGCCCTGTAGAGATTTTGATTTCACAGTAACCTTTAGAATTCTTAAAAATTGCAGGGCAATACTTGGCATTTTCTATATTTTCTGTCTTTCTATTACTACAGAGCCTCTAGGCCCTAGTGTGTTGAGACTTTCTTATTACCATATAAATTTGCATGGAGGTCTTGACCCACTTTGAGAAATCTAATCAGTGTCACTGTAGAGGGTAGAGAGTATCATGTTACAGATAAGAGCTGTAACTCCTGATGATTTGAATATAAATATATATGCCATGCAAGAACAGCATTACAAAATCTTTTGTTTGAACAAAAAGTTCTCCATTCCCTCCTCACAGTTCCAGGTATTTGGCTGTCAAACTTGTTTCAGAACTGGTGCAAGTGGTGTTTTCATAGGTAAAGGAATAAGTGGCAGTAATAAGTCTCTCTGCTGTAGGGAGACAGTGGCTGAAGCTCTTCTCACTGATGGCTTTCTCATCCCAAAGATGGATTGTTTGAAGATGCTAAATATCAAGTATGAAGGTTAGTGTTTTATGCACCACCCAAGTAGAAACTGCATAGCTAGTGTTATGACCAAGTCTGTTCTTTTTTACTCATTGTATTGAAATCTGTAATTGTCTGCATATTTTTTGTGTATCTGGATCCTTAAATATCTTCTGCCCTGTTCTCCAGAATCCCTTATGGCCATGCTTGGCTAGTGCTTTTGCATAAATCTCTTAGGATGGAAGGATAGCTCTTCAGCACTGAATACCTAGCCATAACATCTTTCAAAGCTTGCATCTCTACCCTTTCCTGCAATAGTTGCTGATTTCAGGAACTCCCACTAGTTTCTTTTCTACACTGAAGATTTGAAGCAAATCAAAATGGATGGGGTTTTTTGAGCCTCATTCACCAGTTGCATCATAGTTCCAAGCTGCTGCCCGTATGTGTGGAGTTGCATTTATTGTTTGCAAGAGAATTAGGCACCTAGAGGGAATGAAAATAAATAAATTCCCTATTTCACAGCCAAAGGACTTTCCAAGAAAGATTCTCAAATTTCCGTGATTATATAACAGTAGAAAAATTTAAAAGCTTCTTGATTTTATGTTGCTTTGCTCAATGAACCTTCTCTTTGCAGTATATTTTTAGACAGAATAGTTCTTAATTATGTGTGAAATAAGCTGAAACTGGAAAGGGATTAGCAAAACAGGTAGATCTTCCTGTGTTCATAATTTCCTTGTGCTAATCATCAAACTGCTACTTATTTTACTTGCCTAGTATAAGAAAAAGAATAATTTCAGATTCAGTCAGGACCTCGGGAAGTATCCTGAAATCAATCATCTTAGAACAAACCTCTTTAGTTTGGAGCAAGTGTCACACCTGTATTTCATTAAAAAATTACAAAGCACCAATTTCTGGCTTCTCTGTTTTTTCTTCTTATTGCAGCAAATAAAGAGGTATGGCAATTCAAAATTCCCCCGACATTTTACTGCTTTTGGCAGCCTTTGCTGTCAGGCCTCCTTTCACGGAGTTTTACACAGATCCTAATAGAGAAAATGTTTATAGAGTTGAAGGAATGTTCTGACTCTTCAGAACTCCGGCCTCAGTTCTTGATCAACTGGATTTCTGAGTTGTTGACTGGCATTGCCAAAGTAAATGCTGCTGGTGAGTGTGTCTGGAATTTCTATGTTTAAAAAACATAAGAGTTTCTTCTGTACTAGTGTAAACCTACACTAGTAACGTGGTGGGACCTTTATATATAACGTGCAGTAGCCTAATTAGTACATTTTGTCATGTGAACATAAGCTTTTATTGTTGCATTTCTTAGACTTTTCAACGTGCAGCTTGTGCATGTCATGTATTTCTTAGCAAAAAATTGAAATTGTTATTGATGAGTTTGCTGCAGCCTCTTTAGGATAGGAAAAGCCAATCTCTCACAGGAAAGATCAGGCCCTTAAGTGCTAATTTTTCCAGATATCAATACTTGTAGGAAATAACATCCTTATATGCTATCTGCCACTGTTATATGCAGTCTGTTATGAGATCCCCATTCCTAATTCTTTCCTCCCTTAACAGAAGCCTGCCTTTATAGGATACTAAATAGTGTTCCTGTCATTTATTGATCCTATCATAGGATTTTTATACCTTCTAAACTTACACAAAAGTAATAAGTAATATTTTGTTTTCAGTTTCTGACTCCTTAGAACTGTTAAAATTGGCAAACTGTATGTTTTATTCCAGAGATGAGCACTGAAGGACCTTAATTATTCAGAGTGTCACAGGTATTCTGCTAACAGGGTTTTTATACTGTGACATAGTGCATCCTTGCATAGGTCCTCCATCCCTTAATTTTGATGCCTCTTCTGTCCTCTCTTGGTCTGGCTCAGGCTGCACAAAGATTTTGCCAGTATCTCAGGCAGTCATAGGTTAATATTTGGTGCTTTCACTCAGCACTGAACATATCTGATGTACCAAGATCCCTGAATGGTGCTAGTTCCCAGCGGTTAAATCTACTCTTTGCAGAGCTATCTGGAATGATACTGGGTCCCAGATACAGTATACTGCATTTATTTGGGATAATACTGTTCAAACACATCTTGTGGCTTTCCTGTTTGGGGTGACATGCACAGGGCCAGCTTGGGAATGTGTGCACTGCACTGTGGTCAGCTCTTGTGGAGCTACCTGAGCTGCCCAGGCATTGCCAAGTCCTTTATAACAACCTTGATGTATTTGGTCGGTACATCTAGTCATGGACTTGTGTTAAAATGCCAGCTTATTTGAGGGTGTGTTCCAGTAAAAATGCAGAGGGATGAAGGGTATATTTTTGATGAGTTTTGAGCACCCTGTTGTTTTCATTATCTTCTTTGAAGGGAAGAAAAGACAACACTGCAACAAACAGGTGTCTGTGAAGGAGCTGTTCCTGCATAAAGTTCCTTTGCAGTGGATAAGATTGACTGACAGTTGCTTGCAAGCTCCCTGCTGGGCAACCCCACATCTTCTTCAGCTGTAAGTTTGATCCTGTGACCTGGAAAGGGAACAGCAAACAGCACTCTGTAACAGCTTTGGTTTCCTAGTGATACGCTGAGCTGTAGCTGCATTCCCTTGCCTTTCTTGCATCTGGTACAAATTGTAACAGGTACATATGATAAAACCATGCTTGCTGCTATTCATGTCCCCATTGATTGCACACAAAAAGAAGAAGGAAAAGAATTTGCTTCAAAATGAAAGCAGAGGTTCTCTGGGGAGGTTTTTAAAGAAGCAGTCTGTTCAGAAACAAAGTGACTTCGTAGAGATGTGACTGCTTATTCAGGTGATAGGAATTTACCACAGCTTCTAACTTTTATACATAAAAACAGCAAAGCAGTCATGCAGTTAGAAGCATCCCAAGTCCTTAATTTTAATCACAAAGATGGAGTATTCCAGCATCCACTGACCAGAGAATAATCAGATTTTGCCTGTTAGATGAGCTATATGATCCAACTGTCCTGGAGAAAACAAACACTTAAAAGCAAAAAAGACTCTAGATGAAGATTCACCAACCCTTTTAAGACTTTTTCATTGCCCTTTTTCCTTTCTAGGATCCTCACAATCATGAGACCTCGCTTGCCACGTTCTTCTCGGAAGAACCTTCTCTACCTTGCTTCCATTTACACAGAAGGAGGTGCCCCTTTGTCCAGTCCAGGCCTCTCTTCAGATGGCAGTGAACAGCCAATTTATACTATAGAGAGCTTACAGTGGAGAGCCAGGCAAGAAAATCAGGTTAAAAATCAAGGGCAGACTGTAGAGAAACAAGAAGATGTGCCAGAGAGAGATGATGGTGTAGAGGAAGTGGAAGAGGAGGAAGAAGAGATGGTAACTGAAACAAATCCTGTGGAAGGACTCGCTCATTCTGGTACCATGGTGGCTATTGCTGAGAAAAGGGCAGCACTGCAAGGGTCTGCCTGGCAGATCGCTGCAGGTAAGAAGAGACTCTGTCACTGACAAATGTTAATTGAAATGCAAAGACATCTCAGCCCTTTGGGTCTGGCCATAATTAAATTGTGCTTCAAAGTCATCTAAATGCCAGATTACTGAAAAATAGGAAGTTTACAGTCATTCATTTATGTGCAGGAGTCATTTCTCTTAAGCTGTTAAAGTACTGTGTGTTTTCCAGGAGCATGCTATTACTGTTTCATTAATGTTTTTAATAGGCTTTTCCAAACTTTAAAATTTCAGTGTATTCAATTGATGGGGCAGCATATATGCCAGCTGTGAATAGTGAAGAAAATATGGATGTTTCTTGGACTTCTGTTTGTCAGACTTGGGGGTTTTCGAAAGCATAGTTTGTCTGTGAACCTAAGTTCCATGCTCTGGGAAAGTGGTTGTTATGACATGATGGCAAACAAAAGAAGGGAGCAAGACAAGTTTTTAGAAGGAGTAAACAGTATATCAGTGCTTTGTTAGCTTTGTAACAGTAGCTGTACTTTCTCATGGGGGTTGGAGGTCTCTGTAGCTAAGAATTTTGGATGAGTCATGGAGGGACTCGAACACAGGAGGAGGAAGTTGGTGAAGACTTGGAGTCAAAATGACATTTAAAGGAAAAAAAGTAGTCACTAGAAGACTGAACTCTTGTACTCCATTCACTGGGAAATTTTCTGAAGTAAAAAAAAAAAAAGATCTTAGTTATGCTGATGTGAACAGCTTGTTAGACCTGGATGTTTTGAGAACAGAAGCAAAACTGTCCTCTGCTTCTGTGACATTGGTTCAGATCATTTGCTGAATGGCTGAGTTGCATGAGGCAGTATTTGTGGACTTGGGGAGGGTGATCTTGTGTTTTGACAATCTCTTTGGGAAACTCAGACTTCTTGTTTTTGTACTGTTTTTATCTAGATGAAGTACGATGGAAGGACTTTCCTCTTGGGAAACTCCCAGGTCAGACAGATGACCCTGATGGTCTCATGTTGGATAATTATTCTATGATGTCCCTGCTTGATCAGCCAGTGAGAGATGAGTGGAAGTCTCTCAATACAAAGTGAGTAATGGTGTGGGTGGTACTTTTCCCCTGAACCATGAAATGCTTTTCTCTGTGCCTTTTACTATGCCATGTGAAAAATTAAGGCTGAGATTTCCTTTTTACTTCTATTTAAACAGTTTGACCCAAATATGTACTATTGTCTCTAACACCTACTAACCTAACCCTAATGGTATCCTTTGAGGATGCCATCTTAAAATATTTCTATGTGCACTCCTCCTGCTCTTTTTTAAAATAAACCATTGCAAGGATTATGAAATACTGCTGTTTAGCAGGTATCAGCACAGCCCCAGCAGGCTTGAAAACTGAAGTTTCTGTTAGCTGGGGCTCTGATCCTCAGTAGGTTGGCAGTGGCCTGTGATGTTTTAGAGCTGTAGCTAGTAATTTAGAGCTGCAGATCTGACCTCAGTAAAGAAACACAGCTTGTCCTGGAAATAACAGGAGCATTCTATAAAGCTTTAGCCAGATCACTTTTGTTACTAAATGAAGCTTATCCAGTTAAAGCATCCCATTGGAGATGTTTTAATAGGGTCATTATTTCACACTTTTAAGTCATAGGAAATTGAATGCTGTAAGCTGTCAAATCAGTTTCATCACATACATATAAACCTGTCTCCTATTATTTGAATCCAAGGAATGCTTCAGAATATAAATGAATTGGAGTTATTTTCCTTAACACTTGATTGGACAACTTTCTAATCCCTGATTCTTTTCTGTGGTTGGTGGGCCCAATCTAGTAGCAGTGTGAAGAACTGAGACTCATGCAGCCTGGGGTATTCATTGAGAAGAAATCTTGCACATGTTTGTATTTTCACATATTCAGAGTTTTTTCTGAAGTACAAATCTTCCAGTTTCAAATCTTCCAAAAAGTAAGGCTTACATTCTTCTCCATCCTCTTGGTCATCCTCCGTGGGATCAAATTAACTGACCTTCCCTTATCAGTAACAATATGTTCCTTTGGAGGAAGATGCCTAGACTGCATTTTGAAATATGATTTAGTCATAATGAGGAGTGATGGTATATTAATTGTAGGCTAAAAAGCTACAAGCCAGATACCTAAATTTCAGGCTGTTTTTTGAACAGTATAATGTGTCATGCAGCTCATATTACTAGAAAATACTGATGCAGAAAATGAGAAAGCACATACCAGGCCAAAAGTAACATGTGTTTCTGCATCTCTTTGTGTGGGGAAAGGGGCAGACAGTTTGTTCCACTCAGATTACAGCCTGGCAGGATGCCAAGAAAAAAAATCTTCAAAAGAAACATGAGGAAAACCTGTTGTTACCACAAATAGAAAGGAGCAGAACCTGATTTATTCCTGAAGCTGAGCCTGGAAATAATCCAAGTTTCATCAGGAGTGCTATACTGGCAGCTTGTTCATTATTGTTTCCCTTGCATAGAAGCTTCTCCATTTGCCAAAGGACATGTGGTTTTGGAAAGGTGGTCTGACTTCCCCAAGGCAGAAAGAAGCAGATTTTCTTGACTGCTTCCATTTTCTTCTGTGCAGAAACCTTGTCCTCTGTCTTGTAGCTACCTGGATTTTTTCTTCCCCATCAAAGGTGTTTGTATGGCCTGTTCCAGAAGGGGTATTTTCTATTTACTTTTTTGGTACTGCCCTCTAAGTTCTCTGTCTGCAGAGAGCTGTTCTGCCAGGCTCCTGAAGGCAGGTACTGAAGGATGGTATGAGAGATTGTGAAAACTTGACATTTTACTTGGAAAATATCCGTAAGGTGCTTGGAAAAGCATCTGCAGCATAGGCAATGGGACACGGCCTTTCTAAAAGCAATGCCCTTCTATGTCTTTCTGCAATTCCTTCCTCCCAAGAGACTGCCTTCATTGCTGGGTTTTCTGGTCTATGCTGTGCATGTGCATTGTCAAAGTTCATGTTTAGTGTTGCTGAGGCAATCTCTGAAGCTTTGACTAGCTGCTGTCATCCCTCAGGCAGATGTTTTGGGTTTTGTGATAAGCGTATGTGGTTTTTATTAGCTCCCAGTGTCAGTTTTACCTGACAGCTGGAGCAAATTTGGCAAATAATGACCATCTTGAGAGTTTTCTGAGGGTGGAGTAGCTGACATGCTGTTGCTTTAAGGGTTGCATGTCTAAGTCCCGTGACTTCTTTCTAAAGCCATAGAAATGGGTAGGATCAGTGTACAGGATAAGCATTGTAAGATTTGTGACAGACTGTTCTCATGTCAATTGCTTGCTGTGTTAGCATTTCACCTGATGAGCTTGTATTCCTAGCTGCAAAGGACAGATGAAGGTTCAGATGAAAATTGTTCTCTGGTTATTTCTGCAGTCATTTCTCCCTCACAATTGTTAGTACCTAGTCAGCCTTCTTTTGGTTTGTGCCTTGTACCTTTCATGTTTCAGGACTATTGCCTTTCTTGAATAAACTGATTAAAAACTAAGGACATTTCAGCAGATAAATGTTTCAGAACTAAAAATGAGAAATGTTTTGGAAATAAAGTGCTATCAAAATTACTTTGTTGATGTAAGGTTCAAAATCAGCCCAGTGATTATAAGTTTTATTGTTTTCCTCACAGCTCTGCAGAACTGAATATTCCCACGACAGGAGGATTGTTGTGGACTCAGAATGACTTCCATAAAATAAAAAGTGGCCTTCAACTTTTCTGAGACAGCAGCACTGCTCTGTGACTTTTAATATTGCAAAAGTTAAGTGGCATGGAAGATCTAGTAATGGTGGTGGGGAAATAGTCACTCCAGGAGAAGTTGTTGCTGTGATTTATTGATTTTTACCATGTAAAGTCACTGTTTTATAAAACTGTTGTGTTGTGCATGTACAGTAACCATTGCTTGCTTAACCAGTTGAAGTTTGCCCAATACAGTTAGTACTTTGGAATCCCTCGGTGTTCCTTACCTTTTTTATGGTTAATAAATACAACTGACTGAAGGCAAACCTTGCTCCTGGATGCTGTTTCTCAGTTTTCACTCTGGAAAGTGTCCTCTGGCTCTCATTAGCAAGACTATTGAGCCCTTCTTATTTCAGTGATGCTGTCTGGAGGAGTGATTTTGCCAGGATAAGATTGTGCTAGTTTTCATCTTTCTAGGATTTCACATGAAGCTTCAGGGATCAATCCTAGCTAGAACATGGCTGAATGCACTGTGATACATAAATACCTTTGAAATGTTTTTGTCACGATGTTTTTTCAAGTGATAGTCTTGAAGCCACTACTGTCTCTTTTTGATTGAAGTGTTTTGCTTCATGTTACTTCTGTTCATGATTTTGCTAATATTCATAACCAATACTGTGGTGTTTGTTGAGAGCTGGTATGCTTACTGCAGAAATGACTGAAAAAGTACCTTTGTGGAAAGTTGTTGAGAAAAATGGCTTCCAGATAGTTTTTCCTATTCAGTTTTCTTTACCTGTATTACAGGCTCTTGTAACTTAAGAGGCTTCTGCAGTTGCCTGTCAAAAAATCCTAGGAGTTTTAAGTGTATATTTATTGCAGGACTCCTCAGTAAGAATTTGTTAGAGTGCATCTGCTAGAGGGTAAAACAGAGGCTTTCTCTGAGTCCATCTAAGAATTTGCAGGTTTTACAAACTAAACAGAAAGAATAACATGTCAGTAGGAAGGGATACAAAAAGGGACATACAACTTTAGCAGTACATTGCATAGGGTTGAAATGCACGTTTAGAACAGCAGCTTCATGGATGCTTTGGACTGGCTCTCAAGTAAAGGCTTATCTAGATGTCCAGAATGTATTCTTTCTTTATTCCTTCTTTTCTATTTTTTTGTTATCCTGCTCTACTGCAGTTGCTTGTTACCACACATTCAAAAATGGAAGATACATTGCACATTTCCTTCTCTAAAAGCAAGCAGTGCCAATGCAAAAGGAAATAAACTCTCTTTTATGAGGGATTTTTCATGGAAGCCCTTCCCCTTCCAAGTATTTTTAGAAATACTTTTTTCCCAGCAGTTAATTAAGCTTATTTAGGAAATTCAGAGTGAAAAGGATTTGTTCTTTTATTACTGCATTTAGCTGGGTATGATATTACTTAAATTACTGTATTTTGTATTGCAAACAAGAGTAGCAGTTCAAGTAGGAATGAGTGGTCCTGGGAAATACTGTACCATCTGTAACATTTTTTCCCCCTTGGAAGAAGTGCACTTGGTAAGATCGTTTGCTGCTACTCCTACTACAATACCTTGATCAGCAGCAGTTGCTGCCCTGTGTATCTGCCATTACCCCACATAAAGAATGTGGGATTTTTTCAGTCAATCAGCTAAAAAAAATACCAATAAATAACTTGGACAGACTGCAATAGTTGTTTCAGGCAAAAAAGCTTTTTAGGGGTCTTGTCTAAAGACGGTTGAAAATTAAAAAGCTAGAAACAAATAATCCAATGGCTCTCAGTTTTATTAAATAAGCAAAAATTTTTATATATATATATAAACTATAACATATTTCATATTATTAAATAATTGTGCAAAACATTTACATAGAGCAGAGGGGAACAGGTGATAGCCTATACTTCCTTTAGACTCTTGCAATTCTTTTAACACATTTACAAACTTTAAATACAGACCAAAATCAGCAATGTTGTATAATGACTCTTCAAAGGCTAACCAAACACTGGCATAAGGATAATTTACGTGATGGTGCAATTGTATTTTTCCAGTTGAAATATTGCAGGAAATGCACTTAGTGAGGGCTCTGTCACACAAACAAGCGATAGGTACATAAGAGGCGTATGAAAGCTGAACACTCACCATAGCAGTAACTGAGACAGATCTAAAGATCTGACTTACGAGTCCTGGAGTACAAATGCTTCAGGTAAACTTTTGGCAAGTCAAGGTCGAATAATATTTCAGCTTTAGAACAAAGTTTCACAGAAATGACGCATGTTCCTCCCCCTTAGTGTGGAGTTTTAAAAATTACAATAATCAGATGTTCTTGTTTGCGGGTTGATATAGATCAGGTATGCATACATGTCACCAAGTATTTTTAACTTTATTATTTGAACAAAATGCCAAAATGCACAGGTTCAGACAAACTGGCATTAGGAATATGTAGGGGGAAACTCACCTACTTAGCTGGTTTTGGTTTTGTTTTTTTCAATGAATCTCCTTCTACTTGTTCTAAGCAACCACACTCCACACCTATTTTTAAGTTTACAGCTAAAGCATTTTTAAAAAAGCGAAACAGACTCATGCTAGTAAATAAATTACATGCCGCAGCAACTAGCGCAGTGCCCACTTACCACCACAGAGATTTAAAATACCACATACTGGTTTAACATCCATTTTCACTCATTTTGTCATTAAGACTTACATTATATTTGGGTCAACCAAAAAAACCCAAAGAGATTTATAAAATTTTACAACAATTAAACAGTAATGTTTAATTCTACAAATGAATAAAGCCAACTACTGCAGCTCAATATGACAACAACAGGACTAACAGCAGTGAAATCAAGTACAATTTACTATATTACTGACATGTAATTCTTACAAAAAACATTAAATAATTTAGACTGACATCCCATAAAGCATTTGGTTTTTGATTTATGAATTTAAAAGTGTGTAACTTTAAGTGACAAATTATGTGAAAGTAATATAGCTGAAGATGAAAGATAAGTAAATCAGAACGCCCAGAGAATGCTCTGGCCCCAGTAAAGTACTAAAATCTACTGCTTAACTCTTGTCAACTGCAGTAGTCCATGATTTTACCTTCACACTTTTTTCCCCCTCATCTAGAATTGTTTTTTCATGGATTTTATTAAAATATAGTTTCTAGAACTGTTCTTTTACAGTTTTAAAAACATTTAAATACCATGCTCTAAAAAAGAGCATTTATACAAAGTCTTATATTTACAATATAGACAGTTATGATCAGGTGTTAATAAGATCAACTCTTCCATGTAAGAAGAAATCTAAGCTTATGCGCTGAAGATTAATGAATGTGTCAGTGTTTTGAACTGTCTTGTAAACATATCTGAAAACAAGTGTGGATGACCAAATTATCACTTAAAGTAGTTGATCAGGAAAGACTACATCACATAGAAAAGTTTCATTACCTGTAAGGAGGACTAAACAAGCACAAAATTTGCAGGTTATTTCCACAAGGCTACCACTGCCAATTCTGTAACTACGCATGAGAGAAGCTGTTGGCATCTTAGAATAAGACAATTTGCCTTTGAAGTGCCTTAGGGAAATAGTGTGCCGGGTTTGTATTCGCACAGCACTCCCATTGTTTAAAAAGGAATTCTTCCATCAGTAAAACAAAGGTTAGTGAAAATTAAAATGACTGGACACATCCAACAAAAATGGGTATCTCCATAAGCCACCCAGCACTTCATACAGAAATCTCTGTTGAGTTTTCCACATTAGAAAACATCAAAATCACCTACTAAACCTCTCTTAAAATAGCTTATCTTTATAAATGGAGAAAAATGGAACAAACATTCTTCTGCATTACAAATATTTAATTCCATGCAGGATGGAAAACATGAGTGCACAATAAACTTCATCTCATACCTAAATAATTTATAAATTAATTGATTAGAATAAAATAGGGTCTATAGCAATTACTGTTATATTTTAAACACATGCAGATGAGTTAACAGCAACATTTTTACATAAAGTTTAGTGCAAGAATGTATCTGCTTAATAAATAGACTGAAGATACCTATGTAATGCTTTGAGGTGTACACACAGTATTTGTGCACATAATAACCTGGTTCTGAAAAGTTGTCCCTGTTTGTCTATAAACTACAAGTGCCCATTTTAAATAAAAAAAGATCCATAATTACTCATGGGCTACTTCCCTGTGACACATGGTGTCACAAACGTTGTGGTGAAAATGTAATACTGAAGTTAATCTAGAGATTTTTTTTATACACAGTTTTTATACAATCAAGAAAAAGAGATACAATTTGTATCAACAAACAAAAGGTCATTTCTGGTTATTTGAGGCATTGCTCTCAGCTGCTTATACCATGCAAGAGAAGAGAATAAGAATTAATTGCAAATTAAAAATATGAAATGTTTTTGAAAACTGGTCAAGAGTTAAATCTGTTTTCCCCCAACTATTATAAGTGTCTGGATTATTTTTTCCCCACTAACAGAGAGAATAACCAACTAATTAAAACTTAAGTTATTTTTAAACACCAAGTGTAAGTACAGAATCACCTTCAAGTTACTTCATTTCAAATACATAATGACATAGTCATTATATATGTTACCTGTACCAACACAAGAATATTTATCCTGTGTGAAATGATACAGTTATCAAATGTCAGTAAATTAACTGTAGTTGCACCCATAATTGTGGTTTCTTGTTGGTTCATTTGGTGGGTTTTTTTACATGACAGGAACCTATTTTGCACATGATAAAGAGCCCACAAGATATTTTGAATCAAACCAACCACTACAGTAACACAAGTGGAGGAAATGATAAACCTTGTTTCTCAGACAAACAGATAACTAGAAAGCAGCATGCAAGCCATTATCAAAACACCAGAAACAACCCTGACTGCAGCCTCACGTTCTGTGTGTTTCACAGTAAGAAACATTTAGGCAGTGTCACACCTTCTCATGAAGAAACAAAAGGCCATAAACCAGGCCTTCTCAACTTTCATGAAAAAAACTACAGTAGAAGTCAACAAGTCCTAGCTCGAGACATGTCGAGTTAGTCATGGTTCAAAATGTTGCAATATACAGTGGATTCAAAAAAGGGCGTACAGTCAGTGCAGCTTAAAAAAACCAATAAACGCCTCTTTTGGAGACATTTAGCTACAAAGGTTCCCACCCTGAGCAAGATACCAGTTGCACAAGCAATGCCACACAAAATTTTTCTCACCTGTTGAAACAGGAACCCTAAAAGCCTTCACAAGGCAAATGCACACCTTTGCGTGGATCTGTAGAGCAAAAACCAGGACAGCTTTGCCACAAACCCAAAGTGGAGCATCTCTTTTCAAGAAGCAGTCTTCCCCCTCCACCATTTCTGAAGTTGATCCTGTACAGCCATCTTGAATGTCAGGCTCACTCAAACACCATCCTTGCTCCCAGAGGAAGGGCTGTAGTTAGTGATGAACTTCCACATTAACATCCAGTTTTTGCTGCTTCAAATTGAGTAATCCAGTTTACATAATACTGACAATTTATTTTCAGCTTGTCTAGTCATTTGGGCCAGCAGCTGTTTACTGCACGTTTGAGAGGAGATTCTGGAGAGAAGCTACAGTTAAACTTTCAGTTTACTGAATGGCACTCATGCCTTTTGGTCCTAATTTAATAAAGTATTTGGCTTCTGTTGGATTGAGCCAACATTGAACAATGTAATAGTTATTCAAACTCTTGAGGAACAGTTCTGAAATTTAAGTACCAACAACCATGTTGACATTGAAAAACTGAGATCAGTTTTTCCTTTTATAAACTATTTTAATTTTTATCAAATTTACTTTTTCTTCAGTACTTAAGATGCCAGTAGGCAGTGTCAAATGACAAAGCTGAAACTCTAAAAGTCATCTGGGTGTGTAGAGAGCATACTTTTAGAGGCCGATTAGGTATTTATATGCAAATTTTAAGTGTACACTAATACATGCAATATAATTGCTAACACTAATTTTGTAGTAACAGCTTTGAGACACTGATTGTGACATTATAGTTCTTAGTGAGCTATCCATGCAGCAAGGTATGCATTTCCTATAAAATACTATTAAAAATCCCTATATTTAAAATCTTAAAATTTGCAATACAATCAACTTTTATATAGTGCCTCAGCATATATATAATTGCTACTGTGT
The DNA here is from genome assembly GCA_013397815.1 of Aleadryas rufinucha. Taxonomy (NCBI): domain Eukaryota; kingdom Metazoa; phylum Chordata; class Aves; order Passeriformes; genus Aleadryas; species Aleadryas rufinucha. The sequence continues at coordinate 311,325 of VZTH01015469.1, read as the reverse complement.
ACAGATTTTATACTATCTTAGTAGAAAATATTTACAATAGATTGGCCTCTTCCTTCATGTACGTTTTCCTCTGGGTCCTATGTGCTGTACAGTTTCATTTATCCAAAAGAGGCTGTACTCCTCTAACGCCCTGTTCTTAATTTGGCAACAATCATAGCTGCCAGCTGTTGTGCATCTGTCATGTGGGGATTCTTTTCCATCACAGAAAGGACAATGTTTGGAGGGAAAATATTGCAGAGGTTCTTGTATGTTTGATACTGATGTTCTGGGATGATATGAGGTTCCCGTGGCTCACCACATATCCCAATCCAGGGATTTCTCCAGAGTTGCTCCATCTTCTCAGGCATGCTTCTTACCATCACAGGTTCATAACATGGCTGCATGAGGTTGTTACTCAGTGGATACGAGTGGTAAGTGTAAGAGTCTGATGCACATGGTAATGGATCCCAGCTGGCATGCTGCTCTCGACAGAGAGGTGGTCGTCTCTGCCTTGTAGGGTTACTTTCATAAAGCCGTGAGTCAGAAATACTGTCCATTCTTGTCATCACCAAGGCACGGCTTGGTTGTGCAGTTGATGGATGAACATTTTGAGGCACAGGGTATTCTCCTGGACAACTGGACCGTGCTCCAACAACTGGATGCTGGGCATGTAGGCCTAAGTGGGAAACTGACTGTTTGCGAAGGGATTGCTTAGGCTCTTCAGTTCCATAACTCTGACCTCTATTTAAGGCTTCATGGTAACCATGAGGGAAAGGCTGAAGACGATTTTTCGATGGCAGTCTGTGGCTCTTCACATTGTCTTCTGGACTGGCATCTGCTACACCCAGATACAAGTCATTGTAAGAGGAATAAGAATCATTACTTGTATGGCTTAAGCAATTGTCAGGACAGGGGCTTGAGTTTCTAGAATACATCCCCTGGTCCATATCAGCCCCGTAATAATCTGAGTTACGGATACTACTTATGCTTAAGTTGGAGAAATCACTGAGTAAGGAGTAATAGCCATGGTCCCCCAGTGACTCATATTTGGGATACTGGTCAATATAGCTAACTGAGGTGCCATGGCTATTGGTGACTAGTATAGGAGGATATTGCACACTGGACATATGTTCCAGTGAGGATTTCTGATGCATGAACTGTGAGGAACCTGGCACCGGACTGCTTGCAGAACGAGTATTTAATGCACCAGCTGCATGGCTTTTTGGTGGAGGGAGCGTTGGTACACTTAATGCAGAAACCAGAGACGGGACAGAGCTGGCCTCGGACTTCCGGGCTGCTGATAACTTTTCCTCAGGCTCCACAGCTACTGACCTAATGCTTGGATCTGACTGACGTTTTGGGGCAATGCGTTTCACTTCAGAACTGATTTCTCCTTTGGAGCTGGATGGCCCTGTGCCACATTTGGCCAAGGCTCCCTCACTCATAGTTTTCACAGCAGATAATTTGGCACTTATTCGAAGCTCATCCGCTACTGACCTTTGAGGCTGGTTTGCACGTTCTGGGTGGTAATATTTACATTTGTGCCCATAGGTGCACTTTTTACCTGGAAGAAAAGGGTTTTCACGTTAAATAATTCAAAAACTCATTAATACCACCAGTTGCTATCTTTTTTCTTTACATCTTTCACCACTTTTCAATAGTAGTGTTTCTATATTAAACCCCTAAGGAATAACCATGTATTTGATATATACAGGCAGCCACAGACTCTGCTGTCTGTATTCATGTATATCTGCATCAAAGGCAAGACATACCATTTTTCTTCCTACTGGCTCGTGATTTCAAAAATGACAACATACACACAGTGCTATATAAAACAAATCAGCTTTAACATAGTTTTATTAATTATGAATCTCCTTCCTTGCATACAAACCAGAATAAAATAGAAAAAAGCTCTATTATCCACAAGGTATATCTGGTAATCCTTAATTTTCTGCTACACTGTTTTTATAAATATGTGTATGAAGAGTATAAAAGTGGACATTGTACTTGGATGGCAACATGAAAATGGTACATATTCTTGTTCTGGTAATGACAAGATGTTAATTAATTGCTTGCTTCACCTACCTTTAAACGCAACAAATCGATCTGACTTGGGCACTTACCATAAGGACACGGTTGTTTCTTATGTTCAGGAATAACTGGCCTTTTTCTTAAGAAATTTTCAAGGCTTGGACCATGGCGTCCTAAAGGATCATCTGGAGGCATAAATCTAGGGGAAAAGAAACGAAACATGGTCAGTTTTTCCTGAGAATGCTGAATTAGCAAATTTACATACTTTTGAAGAAAAAACCCGTACTTGTCATTCACAAAAGAGTACATTAGTAGCCGCTCCTCTATGAACTTCTTCCATTCTGGTTTTTCATTCTGAAGATCCCGATAGTTATCATTTGACACAATGATGCCATCTGAGTCGAAAGCAAGTTTTACTATGAATCGATCATCATAGCAAACTACTCTTCTTCCCTGAACTCTTCGAGATGGAGTGAAAACAAGAATTTTTTCTTTCTCCAATTTGCGTAAGATTTCTTGATCTGTAAAATAATTTTAGTTGAGCAGCTTTTTAAAAAGTTTTAAAAGAAAGAAATGCAACCTTTGTACTATGAAAATTCTTCCCCTCTTTTCTGACAAAGTATCTTGCAATTATATTCATACACAGTCCTCATTATCATTAAAAAACACCGAGATGTGGATTTCATTTCAGAGCTATCAAAGCAGAGAGTAAATACTCAATATTTGAACCACTCTGTAGCCATGTACCTTTACTCAGTCTTCCTGAACACATCACGAACTCAGGTGTTACTGTATTACAATAGCCTTCTTGTTAGCCTAGAGTAAAATGTAAGGACTTTCTATGGGTCAAAACACATGCTGCCTCTTCACTGTTCAAGATAACGCTATTAAACTGAGTCCCTGGCCTGTTACTACTTATTTTATGTTCACCCAGCAAATAAGACTCAGTTCCTGTATGCTCAACAATGTTTGCTAATGGGAAAATTTCAAGTACCAGTTCTCAAAAGTGTTGAGAAACCATCCGACAATGTTACAAAACCCACATCATTTTACACATGCAGATACTTAAATGCTTGTTTCCTCACCAGTGAAACTGTTGTGTTTTCAAACGAACAGCTGAGTACAACATCATCACCACCACACCAACAGTCCAGTACTGGGACCCATCAGAAACATGACAATATTTTTTTTTTCTTTTTAACCAAGGGGTCAAAGAAAATCTTGATGTTACCTGTAATTGGTGCATCAGGTCGAGACTGTTCTTTTCTCCATGCAGGTACAAACACAGTGATATCTTTATGTCCTTTTTCCAGAAACCAATCAACAGCTAGTTGAATTCCCCGGCAGGAAAATCCTTCTTTGTTTCCATGGCTGGAGAACATGCAAGTTTTAGAAACAGCAAGGACAAAAGTTACATTTGGTTTTGGTTTTCGTTGTGGTGGTTTGCTTGGTTTTATCCTCTAAAGCTGCCATGGTCAAAGGATACAAGGAAAACAAAGTCTATACAGTTTTATTAGGCCTCCTTACATAACTGGAAAAAGACAACTGTACCGAGCTATTCAGCCATCAGATTACAGCAATCCTGCTACTTAAAAAGTCTGTAAATGGTGAAATTTCACTATCCCCAGAGCAAAAGCAAACATGAAGTTTTTCAGTTTTTTCATTTTATTAGGTGACCTAATGAAAAATATCACCTTCCCCAACAAATTGAGCTTACCTTAAGTAGCACCATAAAACGCTACCACAAAAAGAGGAATGAACAATGGTGACTGCCATGGGTGATAGGCGCTCTTAAACAGCTACATTAATAAAATCTTTTCCTCTGATACTAAATATTCTGCATTTTTTATTAGAACTTTTAATAGGAAAGAAATAATTGTGTCAAAGTTGTTTAAGTCCCATCCCCATCAAAACTTTGCTTTCTGAAACACACAGACACTCTAAAACAGCAGACAACTCAAATAAAAGAGTTTAATTTTTAAAAAGGCCTAAGAAGTTTCTGCAAGGGAAAGGAGAAATTTTTAAGAGGTTTGATAGAAACCAAGGAGAATCTTAATTATTAATCTTATTCAATCTCTATCATCTATAATTGCAATATTTTTAAGCAGAAGAAGTGCATAAGCCTTACACTTTTCAGATACTCTCAGTCTGCAGAACAGATTTTGCATTATTAGGAGACTTCCATCATATTAAAATTGTCTTAAAAATCCATCAAATTCTACAGATTATCATTCAAAATTTCACCTCAAAGTTGCTGTTGTTATTGTTACTATTGTAGAATGACATCACAAATTGCTAGACGATGTTTTCCTGGGCTCAAAACATTACAGAAAGTAACACTGAAGCAGACCCAAGGCAGACAGATCTAATATCTTCTGTTTGGTTATGGATAACTGGCATAGTCTAAATCCTCACAACTTAAATGATGAATACAGAAGCCACAATGTTGCTAAAAGCATTTTCCTTAATTTTTTATACATTTCAGATTTTACTGAATTTAATATCCCTTAATGAGTTGGACTTGATGATCCTTATGGGTCCTTTATAACTTGAGATAGTCTTATAATATAAATAAAGCATCAGATATGAGCTATGAAATAGTCTGAGTACACACCCTTTTTTCTCCAGTTGCTGCCCGCCACATTATTCTCAGAAGTAACTCAAGCAGTAGAGATTACAAATTCAACAGGCACAGAAAAAAAAAAGAAAAAAAATTAAATCCAGTTTTGGCAATGTTGGTTTACAGAAACATCTTATGGATTGATGTAACCACAACTTGACACTGGAAAATCCTGTATATAAAATACTGTTACAGGATTTGAAGGGTTTATGTATTTGAAAAGTCAGCATACTCAATACACCTATAAAAATCGGAATTTTTTTAATACATTGAAAAAAATAATAATTAATATCTCAAATTCTTCTAGAGCAAAAGACTGATACTAAAAGAAGTCTATTGTATGAACACTACCTGAAGAAATCTTAGTATCATTGATCACTAAACAGACTTTTAGTAGCTCCCTCATAAAACAGTCATACTTATGATAAACAAATCATTGAGTAGCTGAATTCTGTACTGAGACATGTTCAAAAGTGGCATGGGACAGGTATCTCACGGGTTAGTGTTGACCTAAGCAGCCAAGTGTACATAGAATATCCTGAGTCAGAAGGGACCCACGGGGACCATCAAAATCCAACTCCTGGCCCCATGCAGGACACCCCAAGAAACCCACCATGTGCCTGAGAGCGTTGTGCAAACATTTCTTGAACGGCTTAGTGCTGTGACCACTGCCCTAAGGAGCCTGTTCCAGTGCTCAACCACCCTCTGGGTGAAAAAAGCTTTTTCTAATATCCAACCTAAACCTCCCCTGAATCAGCTTCATGCTGTTTCCTTGAGTCCTGTCACTGGTCGTGAGAGTGAAGAGATTGGTACCTGCCCCTCTGCTTCCCCTCATGAAGATGTTGAAGAGCACAACGAGGTCTGACCTCAGTCTCCTCCAGGCTGAAGAAACCAAGTGACCTCAGTGCTCCTCATAAGACTTCCCCTCCAGACCCTCCCCCATCCTCATGGCGCTCCTTTGTATGTTCAAAACTGCACAAAATACTCAAGGTGGGGCAAGCAGCATAGCGGTGCAGGTCATCAGGTTTAGTGCATGCATTATCCCTGTTCTGACACAGCTAAATTGCTTTTGAATCCTGAGCAGACTCAATCATCAGGAGCTCAAATACCATGAATTCACTGCATTGCATTAGCATACACTGCATGTCACTTTAGAAAGAACTAAGTTTTCCTACCCTACTTGGTTACTTTCCTTTAATGTCCAGAAGCAATTTTCAGTATTGTTCAAGGACTTCAGAATACTAAACCCACCCACACTAAAGCACACTACAAGTAGATTGCTTGAACAAAAGATCTGAGGTGAGAACTTGGGTTTAAAAGGAGGGCAGGAGAACTGGAATATGGATTACATATAAAGGACTAACAGCATAATTAAAAGTCTAGACTAAAGAGTCCATAAAGTATATGTATTATCAGTGTAATGGTCTACATGACTTAAAATTACTTTGCCATCAATATTGATTTTTCTCTTAAATATTTTAGTGATTTATTATTTTCAAATATTGTGACAGGGAAACCCACCTCATAGCGACATTGCTTCCGTCAATGACAATTGGCCTCAAGTTATCACTGTTATCCACCACTTCATCTTCCAGTGACAATTCAGGGCTCGCTATTTCCTTTGGGCAAGGGCCTCTTGGCACCAGAGTACTAGTGGTACTGCTGGCAGTGCTTTGTCCCTCTGATTCACTTTTGTTGCCAAGTCTCACAAGCTCTGCTAGAACATCATTGATGAGCGCATCTGCTCCCAACTTATTCAGTACAGCCTGGATCTGATCTCCTGCATACCCAAGCTTTAAAGCAAAATCCATTTTAGCTTGGTATTCCTTGTCCAAATTTGTTTTGCATTCATCTAGCTTCAAGTCTTGTGTGATACTGCTCTGTGAAAAACTTGGGCGATCCAAACATGGGGACCGGCAGAGTGGCCGATGTGGTTTGGTGGAAACCTCCTTTTCTCTCCACTGAGTACTGCTTCTGAAGTATGGTTGCTCAGGCTCACTTTCTGAGCTCGTCCATTCCTCAGATTCAGCACTGCATTCCCCCATGTCTTGTTCCACATTTCTGTCTTCTCTGGAGTGCCTCTTCTCCATTTTCAGCTTCCCTACCATAGACCAGGCCGTCATCACGTTCAACTTCCAGCCAGAGCGCTCAGTTCTCTTTCATTTCCAAAGCCACCTGGAATTCATGCTCAACTGCATCATGTTGGCCAATTAAAAGTTTACACAAGGCTGGAGCTAATTTGCCTTGCTTACTATATTCTGGCATAAGCAACACCAACATGAAGTTCCTTAAAAAAAAGAAAAAAATTAAAAATTAGGTTTTGATCAATTCTGCAAAATACTCAACTACAACGATTTTGTTTACAAGTCAGTAGATGTCCCCAGTCATTCACATTTCTATGTAAACTGATTATAATAAAGCATATAATTACACTGTCTCTGTAATCACAAATACAACTCTCGTTCCCTCCCCCAGTTACTCTACCTACAAATAAAAGGACAATTCCCACAAAATAAATGTAGAGCTGGAACAAATGGATTATCTCAGTAACACTTAATAAAACAGAAAAGGGTGAGCCACCATTTACACTAGAAATCTGTCTTCTACTGCAAGAACAGCCTGTCTACATTAGGAACAACTGTGCAGTGTTCCAGCATGCATAAAATTGAACACAAACCATTTCAGCCTCTTTCAGTAAGGATTTACTATCATGACCAATAAGTTTACCTAGCAGAAGTATCTTCTGGAAAACAATACAGACATTTAACAAAATATTATAAGCCACAAAAGAAAATTAACAGCATCACCAGTGTGCACATAAGTCAAAGCTTATTCATTCTAAGTTTTCATATCCTTTTGGTTTTAGTTAAGAAGATGCTGAAAATCACAGCACCTGATATACCACTCACAGAATCATAAAATGGCCTCTTCACCATTTGTGAGAGGCCATCCCTAATTCCTCTGGGACAATTTACAGGTGTTTCCCTGCTGCTTCCTAGAGTGCTGGTGTTTCCTGGTTCCTCTCTAACACTCAGAAGCACATCCCTTCCCCTGATGAATCTAGTTCAAAGCTCTGCTAATAAGTCTTAGAAAGGTTACTTTCTTTACTATTTCCCTACATTAAATGGCAGGTTTCCGTTGCCTGTGGGAATATTTCAGAGAACAACAGGCCTAGAAGAGTGATAACATTTGATAAGCAAAACCATAAAAATGTCAAAGGACCTCTGAGACAGGTCCATATTGGCGTAACAACAACCAAATCCTCTAAAACTGTCTCAAAGTGAAACAAAGATTATTAACCTGCAAAACCTTTATACAGTAATGTATAATTACTGTAAACAAGCAAAACAGTAACATTCTACCAGACTGCACTCCAATTTAGGCAAATAAAAATGTACACACATGCAGAGACAAGTGCTCAAAAGCCTAATTTCCTTAGGAAAATGCTAAACACTCCTACCTAAAAAAAACCCCTAAAAGGTCAAGTTTTGAGCCGATCAACACTATTTTTTAATAAAGAAGAACCATATTTTTTCATATTTTCATATATTGATACTACATTTCTATTTTGTCAGCCTGGAGAAAAGGAGGGTTGGGGAGACTCCCTACAACTGCTGGAAAGGAGGTTGTAGCCAGGTGGAGGTCAGTCTTTTCTCCTAGGCAACCAGCAAATAGGACAAGAGGAAATGGCCTCAAGCTGTGCCACAGGAGGTTTAGGCTGGACATCAGGAAGAATTTCTTCATGGAATGGGTTGTCAAGCATTGGATTTGACTGTCCAGGGAAGCAGTGGAGTCACCATCCTTCAAGATGTTCAAGAAACAACCAGATGTGGCACTCAGTACTCTGGTCTATATGACAAAGCAGGGACTGGTCAAAGGTTGGACTCAATGATCCTGGAGGTCTTTTCCAACCTAAATGATTCTGTGATAGTCTAAGTCCTTTATGCTATATGAAACAAAAACACAGTTTCCCTGCTTTTAAATGGAAATTCCAATCTTGACTAGTTAGGTTTAAGTTAGACTTAAAAACCTGCTGTTCTTTCAGGTTATTTATTCAAAGAGTATCCCTCTAAATACTTAGGTATTATTTTTACAGTACTCTCTATTTTTATTCCAAGTGATTTTTCTCTCAGATAGCACTAATAGCAGTGTATTTACAACCTAAGTACTTGCCAACATAGATGTATTAATAGCTTAACCTGGAATGGATTTTAATTAGGTCTCATGTATAACCTTGTACCTTGCCAAAACTAAAAAAAAAAGTATATATAAAAATGATTATAAAAGAAGGTTAAAAAAACAGGTTATCAGCACACTGCACCCGCAGCTTACAAAATATTGCAATGAAGGAACGCTTTATAATACATGTGGTAAGACTAATTTTTTTCAAATTATTGAGACTGTACTGCTTTGGCACTGGACAAAGAACAGCGTGATTCTGTTCATCCAAGTTTAAAGAGCTCCATTATTCTTTCCCAGTTGTCATCTCTCTAAGCACAATGCCACAAGCATGTTTTTGGCTTTTGTTAAACTTATCATCTTGAAGCCTCCATTCTTTCCCCTGACCCCTAAAATGCCTTTGATGCCTTCCCAGACTGTCCAAGTCATATGCAAACACAAAACACCTTTTCCTTGCGTGCCCCAAGCGCGTCCCTTACTCCCTCCATCAGTGAGACGGCCCAGCCAGCCTCGACCCCCAGACTCATGGTGATGGGTGTCACCCCCACAGCACAGCGCTGGTGGCTCTCCTATGACAGCCCCCAGAGAAGCCTGTGCTGGGCCACCACATCTCTGTGTCACTGGAGTTCTCCTGCTGGCCACTGTAATCCCAAGCTCCTTTGTGGTTTTGAAGATGAGTTTTTATCACACTCTGTAACAGTTTATTACAAACATTTTAGGCAAGATGCATTTTTATTACTACGTGTAGATAAATATCTACATTTCTGCTACTTGAACTTCTTAAGGTAATTTGTTACAAGTCTTTCTTTACAATGTTTTCCATACAGCTGAATGAATTGTGACTGAGAAGACAATCAAATTATATTCTAGCATTATAATAAAAAATTAGAAAAGGTTCAAACAGCAAAAGCTTGATACAAACAAAAAATTATGCTGCGGTTCTTAAATATAAAATTAAATATTAATTGAATATTACACACATTTCTCAAATATCATGTTGTGCCCAAACGTTGTAATTTTAGCTTTATTTGAAAAAATATTTAATAAAGTCCAAAAAGCAAAACTACAATGTAAAAAACTCAACATCTGAAATAATGTACCCTTGTTATTGAATTTAAAGCCTATCTTTGTTACTAGTAACTGTACAGAGCACACATTTCACGCAGTGCCTTTAAATCTTCAAACTTCGGCTAAAGCTGTATGTATTCAATTTCTTTTCTAACAATGACTTAATGGCTTAACTTTTTTAATCAGCCAAATCACCACTATATTTTTCTACCAAAAAAGAGAAGTGATAGTCTGCATGTAATACAAATAATTTGTATACCTACAGTCTGAAAGAAAATATGTGCAAAAATATATATTTTTTTTAAATAAAAGACTATTCGGTAGTTTGTATTTTCCACATCCAAATGAAAACAACTCCTGGCTACTAATATTCCTCCCGTTTCCCACTTTAAGTGACAAATTCCATAATTTCTTTAATACATGTGAAAACAACCACCACAATTATAGCCACATCTCCAAGAGTACTTCCAGTCAGCAGGAACATATTTATGCAATTAACTCACTGGCATTTAGACTAAAAAAAACCACCACAAACAACAACAGTATAGTTTGTTTGCTTATGTGTTTTTCCACACTGTGCTTCTCAGAAATTCAAACGACATCTTGAAGAGTACTGACAATAACAGAGAATTTCTTTCCTTTCTGATCTATATTATTTAGTAGTGCTGGTACAGCTGTACCTAGGTGTGGAGGCTGGTGGGCCTATTGACAAGGGTTCCCTGGAGGGAAGGCACTCCTAGGCTATGGTGACAGAAAAGGCCTCTACCAGGATGCTTTGGTCCATTGTATCAATGTACCCCAGTTCTGCTTCCCTGCTTGGCCCGCTGGACTCCCCATCCCTTATCTAGGAGGTTCTCCTATTTCCCTGTTCCCCCCATTGGTCCTTGCTCCCTCACCACTCCCTCAGGGTTTCCCCACTGGCTCCCATACCCTAGCCCCACCTATGCACCGCCCTAATGCCCTCCGATTATCGGTCCCTGATGCTTTCTCCGCCCCTATCTACCCTGTATATAAACCTGGGCCCTTCCACTTTCGCTCACTCTGCATCCTCCATCGTTCTTCTCTCGTCTCTCTGGATCTACTCCACACGCGTGGCTGAAATAAACTTTTCCCGTGGACTCTTTGCCATCGAGCTACTGAAGAAGCTCTCGGGTTCGTGTGTGCATGCAGTAGCCTGCCGAGTGCCTCCTAGCTGGAGACGCTTTTGGAAGGTTACAGCTTAGCACCACCTGATCACCGCCCTAACACCCAGCGATCTCTATCAGTTCCTAGCCTGTTCTAACCACACAGTCCCTTGCACAATTAATATAAAATCTAGAATTATGATGACAGGCTGGAATATCAGAAAAACCACATGGAACAGTTTGGTATTGTTTGTCCAGACAACTTTAGAATGTAGTACTTTGTGGGCACACTAAGGGAGTTTGGGGGGGGGAAAACCCACTAATTATCAGTTAATAGAACTATCATTGTGAATAATTTTCCACTTTTGTTTTCTTACTGCTTATACTCAATACTTTTTAAAGTTAATATAGATGCACTAAGGAGTTATCACAGTGGATTAAATTAATTTTTTTTAAAAATCCTCTTACAGCCAAACTCAGAACAAAAACTAAAAAACATAAATAATTTGAGCAATGCTTGATTTTGCTGATAAGTACACAACTGAGAATCAAGTCAGAAAATTTTTCAAAGATGGAATCAAACCTCATCTTGCAGATCATGAACAGCAACATTTTCTCACTGAAATTTCAGCATTTGTTTATTATGAGTTACATTCTCCCCAAAGACAGCCAAATATGGACACTCACTGAAGGAAACAAAAGAAAGCTATTATGAATTTCTAATTTAAAGCTATTACAACTCAGAAAAACAGACACTGCAGCTTTAAAATTTCAATTCTCATGATGCTCACTGCTAAGCAACCAGCCAAGTTTTCTTCCTAAACACCTCTTTCAGCACAGTCACGAGCAACGAGTAGAACTGATAATGTGATTCAGAAAAAAGAGTCAGAAAAGATCATGTATATTTTGTTCAGAAGGGGCCAAACTGAAAGCATCTCTTCAACTTTGATGGTATTAAAACAGAAAGAAAATATCTGCACAGTAATAAAGTACTGTAGTATAAATGAAACCACTCGCAAATTAGTCAACAATTACTATTAAAATGACAATGACTATTAAAGAGCTGGTGCTAGAAATACTCTATTCAAAGCCTGTTCATTTCAGCAGGACCAAGAGAAACTAAGGTAAAAGAATGCTTCTTTTGGTCCCTTATGGCACCTTTCCATCATCTCAGTGTGCTCTGAGCCGTGCCCTTCAAAGGCACAATTATATGATACGCACATCTACTTTGAAGAACAGCCTTTAAATGAAACATTTTATTAACTCCTTTCACCAACTTTTAAGCATTTTTACTTTTTTTCTGTCATTGCAGGTACTAAAATGCAAAACAGAACAACACAAAGAAACCCAACTCATATATTTTCTCAAATATCTCTCTCACCGGGATAATACTTAATAATGATTCTATAGTATTTATTTTAAGGATGGATAGGTTTGTTTGTTTTCCCTTGTGTACTTTTAAAATACATGTATCTAATCAGTGATATTTTTAAATAACTCCCCTCCTCCCCCAAAAATCTAACTGAAAAATGACATATGAGATGGTAACATCTAGGAGAGTTCCACATGCACAGCATCTCCTTTTGTATTTCTTAAACTGTCTGCATAAACCAAACTAAATCAAAGAAATAACTTGGCAATTTTTTTTTTTTAAAGGACTGGTTTTTATTAAGAAAATTAAGTTATTCCCTCCATGGCTTCAGAATGAATTTTAATGTCTTAGTGTCTCTCTGTACTCTTAATTTCACTAACTTATCACTAGCATGCAGCTATGTGTAGAAAGAAGAGGTATCTTTCTGGAAGAAGGCTGTTCTAAACAACAGCCAAGCCTTTGATTACTGTGGCTCTTTCTACATGATCAGAAGCTGATCGAAGTACACAAAGACATCTATCCAAACTAATTTTCATGTAGCTAGTTCTGTCAGTAGCTAGTTCTGACAGTAAGAGCAATACAGACATCAACAGCAATTGGGTGAACTTATCATGATCCCAGGTTACTTATTCTACAATACATGAATGAATGAAATCCAATCTATCACCTTCACAACTAAAAAATTGATCGGGCTATATTATATATTTACAGCTATACCTCATGATGAGAGTGTACACAGTGTATAAGCCTACTAACACAAAAGCTGACAACTTCCTTGTACACACATAACAGCTATTGTCCAAAGAGTCTAAACGCATGGAAACAATATAAGTAGAGACAAAGAGGAAGAGAAGTCTTTTTAAAAATTATTTTAAATAGTGTTCAGAGACACTACAATCAACAGGACCTCCAGCATTGTACTGTGCTACAGCACAGACCAGTGGTTACTCTAAAGAACTCTAAAGCACTGCCCAAGTACGTTTTTCTGAGCTTTAAGAACTTCCCCAACACACGACTAATTGCCATTTTAAAGATGTCATGATTTAAGCCTGTAGTGCTCACACACACAGAACCCCAACAAACCAACCAGCACCCAAATGCATTGCACACGTCTTCAGGAATGTGACAGAACAGCATTTGTTAGGCAGTAGTTATTGTCACAGGACATAGACCAGAAGCAGCTCAAGATGCATAGATGGCCTTGGATTTTGGATTCGCCCTTGATTTTGAAAACCACATTTCTACAGTGCTTATGAAGAAAGTAATACAGCTCAACACAGTGTTTGCATGGCATTGAAGACACAATCATCTTCTTGTATTCTTATCTGAGGAGCAGCACAGATACTACACATTGCTGCCTGCTGCCTTGAATATCTTCTGAGGTAGTGAACTATTTTATCTACTAAGAAAGTGCTCAAATCTGACAAAGTATATGAGTCACAAATAAAAACGGTAGCTTTTTCTCATTTTAATTATACACTTAGGTCGTACGCATCTGCTGGGACAGATTCACAACTGAAGAAAAGCAAAGAAGTATTCTAAAATTAACATTTGGGTATTTCAGAATGGATTAAAAAATTGGAAGAGTTGTGCTGCATGACATTATAGGCAATTATCTCTTGTCCTTAATAAAAAGGCAAAGAGCTGGAGATTAATAGCATTTTGCCTGTGTGTATGTACACCTTGAACTACTAGATTTTCATACTTATCATTATTTCAAGCAGAGTAACAGGAATACATTACAGTTTACATATGCATATCATAATAACGGCTATCATAATCACAAATATGTTGCTGTTCAACAGGAATTAATCACTGTCACCAATTTATTTTTTGAACCTTAGAATGAATTATTTTCACTACGTAACAAATGTGGTAGCTTAGCATATTTGATTTTCATTTACTGTGTCAAATGTTGCATGACTGTAGGAAAATAGGACATACAGGCTTTTTAGACAATTTTCCTATTTAAGTTGGCCATTTGGAAATTAAAATGACTCCAAAATTTGATGCTTTTAGAAAACTATAATATTCACAATTTGTAGTCACAGTTTAAAACTGTATTTTATCCAGTTTTAAGCTTTCATACTTAGCAAACAACACTCATATAAGCATCAAATCAGTGACAGATGTATAGCATATATATTCTGATATAGCTTCCTTTAAAAGTCCAAAATACATATAAGTGAAGGAAAACAAGTATATCAGGCTTTAAAAGCAGCTGCTTTTTGATGCAAATATTTGGCATTAACAGTGCTTACAATATTTTGCTTGCTGAGCAGTGAGGAAACCTATTTAAAAGGAATACTCTAATTTTAAGATGCTTAAAATGAACACATGTTCAAATAGTTCTTGTACTTTTTAATCCAGTAAATTAGATACAGCCTAAAGTAAGATCTGAGGACAGATCTGCAGCTTATTTATACATTTAGAGACATGTATAACAGTATTCACAGAATATGTTCCAAGTCATGTAGCATTTTTAACAGAAGTGTTAAAATGGCAGATCAGACTTTTCAGTCCCTTGATAATTAGAGCCATGTAAATGACAGCATTTTGATTCAGTTTAATGGATTTTTTTTTCTTATCTTACTATGCAATGTCAGTCTCAACACATTCCTGGGAAGTCTCAACACTGTCATTTTGATGAACAGAGAAACCTTAAATTTACACAAATCTAAGGCCTAATATTGTACAGTCTTTTATCAAGTGAAACTCAGTACAATATCAAGAAAAATATTTTACTTTTTTTACTCATTAGATCTTCTCTGAAATAAAACACTAACATACATTAAATCTAAAGTAAAGTACTAGCAGTTTACACCAGCAGTGAACACCCTGTCCTTAAAATTAATATTGAAACAGCAATTGAAAAATAGCCTGCTAGCTATGGTTAGTAAGAAATTTTATTTAGAAGCTTCCTCTCTTCTGAGGAAATTCAGATCAAGTATTTTAAAAGACAAACAAACTTGCCATTTCTGCTTCTCCATCTGTCTCTCTCCCTCCCTTAACCATCCTTGGGAAAGAACAATAAGGAATATGACTTAGCACTCTTCTGTTACAGAGGCAAAGGACAAAGGAAGATTTTCAGTGTTGACTCACCAGTTAAGATAAATGTACTTATTACCACCACCCAACCCTGAAGGGGATGTTTTCTTGACAAATGCTGATGGAACTCTTGTAATAGTAGGAAAAGTTCTCTGCAGAGGGCTGGATTTAAGGAATTCATACACCAGAATATACAGAACTAGAAACTACTTTAGAAATACCACTAGGCTTTACCTTTCTGATCTTATTAGGCCTACATGTGTCTTGTCTACACTGAACAGTGATGGAAAAAACCCCATCATATGCACACACAAATAAATACAGATAGATAAATATGCCCATATATACATTTACATGTAAGTTCTGATTCTGTCAGTGTACCACTTGATACATTTCACAGATCAGTTCAGAAAAGTGAAATAGAGCTCTTCTTTCCCAAATGCTGCAAAGACTTAGAAGTTTGGTTGTTCTCCTTCCTCATCAAGCTCTAGCTCACTGTTCCTGAAATCCCTTTACCACAGTTGGCTCAGTTTAAGAAAGTTATGAATGCTGTTTGAGAACTATGGAAATGCAGGGCACTGCCAATGATGTAAAGTAAGCCACTGAGTCAGCAGATCAAGTAATTTTCAAACATCATGAGAATATCACTGAGTGGGTATGAAAAACTAGATTCATTAAATCATGCCATAGACTCTTCACCAAAACACCTAATTAACTAGGAATCTACTTGTTCATGACTCCCTAGAGTATGAAGAAGCTGATGGGCTCATCAAGACAGATGAAAAGGAGACTGGGTGGGAATTTTTTGAGGGAGGAATTAGTTTGTTTCTTAAACACAGATCACGTTTACAGTGCACCTCAAAAAAATAATTGCACCTGTGCAAAGGGGAACAACATCCTGCAACACAAAGGCAAGAAAGAACCATCATTGTAGACAAATGTATATAAGCATTGTCACGCAAGAAAATAATTGTGCAACTACCACCCTAAGGACCTAAGTTTCTCACTTTCCTTTTCAACGTTGCTGAATGCAAGTTATTGGTGTTTGGCTGGATTACTGAACAGGACATCAGAGAGTGACAGTATCCTTTAGCAATGACAAGACATTCAGCTGAATTAAACTCAAGAGCCACTCCTTACTTCCCAGACTGCGAAAAGTAATGAGCACAACTCTGCCTTTTAATGGTCTTTATTTCAGGAAAATTAGATTAAATACTACATTCTAGTGATCATGACTTAAAGAAAAACCAACCCAACAACCTTAAGAAGAACATCCCATATTTGCAACTGAGTTGCCGCAGGTTTCAAATTTAGATTTTTTTTTTTGCTGACCTCGATGAAAACTTCCTCATTCAGTTTAGCAGAAATTGTACTGAGTTACTGTGTTACTATGCTCAACCTCCCGATAACAAGCAAGAAGCTAAATAGAAAAGCAGAGTACTTTGCTGCATCAGAAATGAGACTTCAAAGAAATGTGCTCAGAACTTCATTTTTCTAACTCTGCTCAAACTGTAGATTTGTACATCACAAATACTAGATGCTTGCCTTGCAGGATTGACAAGAGTATGAGTGAACATCTGTGGCACTTTTCTGTGGTTAACCTTTTACAAAGGATTCAGAAATTCACCTAGAGACCATTTTAGAAAATGCCAGGACAGAAAAACATGAACCTACCAACAGACGCCAGGGAAATAAGAACAAGCATTTTGATTAGCTATAAGTTGGAGAAATCATGGCTATTTCTGAAAACCCAAACCAAAACCTATGATATACTAGGGTCACAGTAGATTTGGAACATTAAATAAAACAATGTTTTCTTTGCCACGCAAATATTCGATTAATCCTTTGGCCCAGATCTACAGCTTTTACCAAATCTAAACTTGCCAAGAAGTCCTTTTGCTTTGATAATGACTACAGGATTTAACTCAAACCATATGACAGAAACAATACCATAGAATAGAAAACTTGGTAGGAAAGAATCCATTTTTACTGCACTCTTAGCATATTGTAGAGCTTTGTTAAACTGAAAATTTGTTCTAAAAATTACAGTAACACCTCAATGTTTGAGGTACTTCAAATTTACTTCAGCAAATATTTTAAGTGATCACTGATATATGTATTGGACTATACATAAAAGCAAGCTGTGTCTAGCATGTTACATAAAGAACTTGAAATGGCTTGTGAAGGAGTCAACAGGGGAAGTTTAGGCTGGATATTAGGAAAAGGTTCCTCCCCCGAGGGTGGTCAGGCACCAGAACAGATTTCCCAGTGCAGCGGTCATGGTACCAAGCTTCAGAGCTTAAGGAGCCTTCGGACAACACTCTCAGGCACATGGTGGGATTCTTGGGGTGAAGGGCCAAGAGCTGGATTTTGATGATCCTTGTAGATCCCTTCCAACTCAGGATATTCTATAATTCTATGAACTACAAACCAAGTGTGAACTGAAGAGAAATGCAAAAGTAGTATAAAATTTAAGCATCTTGCCTCAAACTTCACTAATTTTGTCACACTCCTAAGTATGAATTCAAAGGGACAGGATGGACATAGTTGGAATTATAAATAGAGGAAGCAGCATTTTAGCTCTTTCTTAAGATACATGACTCCTATTTGGAGTTAACCCAATCTAGAAAGAACTGGTAGTGCTGGGCACAAGACAAGTCTGAAGGGAAGGAAATGGAGTAGTTCTACTGCATTAGGTATTTAATCATATTTCCTAAGACAGAAAAAAAAAGGAAATAATTATACAGTAAACACACATTTAAAAACAGGTGTTCTAACAATCACATATAGTACCCTTTTTCCACCAATCTTCCCTTTCTAATAATCTTAAGGAGCTACAGGTATTGCTACTTGAAAGGTCTGTTGTCCCTACTAAGGCAACATTTACACTTCAGTTGACAACATTACATAAAATAAGAGCAGACACATAACTCCTTAAAGCTTATTTGTGTGCAGTTCCTTATAAACTGAGATCATTTATTTGGATCTGTGACCAAAGGAATACACTAGTTCTCCTAATCCACATTCTGATAGGAGGCCATTTGGTACTACCTACTCTGCAGATATAAATGACTCATTAATGCTCTGCAAAGAGAAAAAAAAAGTTGTGATTGCAGCTAAGTCAAAGACACATCAAGGGTGTGATGCATCCCATCATCTTAACTTACACTAATTCAATTTGTAATTGAATATTTAGAACACTGCTTTGACAGACCAAACCAAATGTTCCTTTAACCAAAATTCTCATCCAGAAGCAATCTGAGAAACCTGAAAAACAAAGGGTATTCTGTTTCTAAAGACCTCAGTATACTGGATGGACCCTCATATGCTATGCCATCCAACAAGAGGCAGGATGTACTCACCTGTTAGGACAGAAGCTTTCTCATACACTGAAACAAACACTTTAGAAACTACCAGAAAAATGCCTGAAGCAGAGAAAGACACCTCACTCAGTAAGCATCAAACCATACCTTTATGGAAAGCTGCAATAGGAGCTTGAAGGCATCTTGTGACTTTGTATTTTCACTCCAGTTACCTTGCTTTTGCAAAAACAAGGTCAGGCCATGGCTAATTAAGTCTGCCTTAAGCATGGTGTTGGACTAAGTGATCTCCTGAAGGAGGTCCAATGCAAACTAATTCTTTTATGCTGAGATTCCTTTATTCATATAATGGCAACATTGCTCATTTCCAAGGTGAAGAAGCTGGAAAGTCATCATCAAGAAGACAAGAATAAAAGCCTACCACTTTGCTTTCAAAAATGAAAATGGCAAACCCCTACGCTCCAGCAACTTCATCACTTCCTTTCTAAAGGGAGATCTACCTATTGGCAAGATCTGAGGGAGGAAGGTTTTTTGGTGTGATGGGTTATTTTGTTTTAGGGGGCGGGGTTTTTGTTTGTTTTTTAAATCAGGTCAATCTAGAAATCAGAAAAAGGAGAGACTTGGCAAAGAGATGGAAACTAGTATTTGATCTTAAAACGAAAGAAAAAACATAGTGTCAGAGGGGACAACAGCAAGTGGTTTTAGCTTGAAATTGTCAGACTTTGTTTTGACTTTATGTGATTTGGCTGAGGTGTCTGCGGGCTCATTAAAGTAGTGCATACTTCTTGTGGATGTCCTCACCAAACATAACAGTCTAAACCTGTGGCTTTAACCTAAGGTTGATACTCTGCCCCTGTTGTAGCATTCAATTAAAACAGAAGTTGACTCAGCTAATGAGAACAGATATTAATCTTGATGAGGGGTCTCTCTCCAGATGGAATGAATGCAGAAAGGGGCTCTTAAATTCCCACTATGTAACAAACAAGCAACTTGGCCTATGCTGGGATTTGTACAACGTTTTATTTGTACTGCACGATGATATCTCAATGAACTTCTAGAAGAGGTCTACAACAAATGATGTAAAGCCTAGGTTTTATTTTGACATGGTGAATCAATCTGCCTTCTAGCAAGCCATGTCAAAAATAACCCATGTAAGAAAATTAAATACAATAGCTACCTCTACGACTCAAAGATACTTAGCTGAAGTACTTATTTAAATATAGAACATATATATTTGAATCAAAATTGCCAGCTAATGAAAAGTTTACAGTATTATGGCCAGTCTCATTAATAAATTGGTCACCTCAGAAGAACTAAACTACATCTTAGGAGATGTTACACTGCTTAGCTCTGCACTTCCAAGTATGTTTACTAACTCTGAAATACATCTAACACAATACTATGTATTGTGGCACCAGATGGCCTAGATCTGTAAAGGTGGTCATGGTATTCTTATTTCTAGATGAATTATCTGTGATACTATGAATATATCATAAAAAATATAGCTTATCAACAAAAAGGGACAGTTCACAGGAAACTAAAAACACCCCACATTAACAGATGGTAAAGCATTTTAAAAATACCAGTATTATTGCTCAAACAAGCTTTAATTTATAATGCCTAGAAAAAATAGCCTTTTACAATAAAACTACAAAAAAAAAAGTTTATATATTTAAAAGTATGTATTTGTCCAGCCATGAAAGTATGGCTCTTCAAAGCCCTTTATGTCTAGCAGATTCCATGATGTAAATGAGGATAGCATTCTCAGGGATATGTAGCATTACAGCCACTTGGGTTTTTTAATTTTTTTTTCCACATCATGAGATGGACAAGTCAATATATCAAACTAATTTTCAATGTGGCAACACCTGGGAACTTCTTCCAAGTTTATAAATTGCTTTTCTTCACCTTTCCAAGCCCTACTTTCATTACTGAACTTAGATACCGCCTTCCTTATTCCCAAAAGCCCCAGTGCTTCTGCTCTTGATTCAAACACTAAAAAATTGCAAGTGATAGAAGCAATTTGTTTTACTTCTATTATTCACAGATTTATAGTAGAGTTGTAAGTGTTGGACAAAATGACATTTCAGTTACAAACTGTAAAGTGGCTAGGAAAACCAGCAGATGTCTACAATGGAATAACTGGCATTGGAAAAGGCTTCCAGAAAGATCAAAGAACAGATCAAAGCCAGAACTTACCTAAGTCACAGCTGTTGACAGTAAGAATTTACTTTCTTACTAGTTCATCAGCATATAAAGTGTCATTGGTATCCATTCATCCATCTTAACCCTTTTTCTTGTCATTCTTTCCAAACAGTGAATTTGGGTTTGATTTAGATTTAGCAGTTAGATTTTCTTTTTTTAAATACTTTTTATTGAGATCGTTCAAATGAAATTGACTTAGGAAGCTTTATGGATTGCTTCTATTAAAACTTGCTAAACATTAGATTATTTTAGAAGGCAAACAGATCCAGAACATGTCAACAGCGACAGGACTGAGATATGGAAAACATGTGACATTGAAGAAAAAAAGATGTATTCCAAAGGCAGCTAAATCACTTTATATTTGAAGATGACTCTGAAATTCCCACTAACCCATTTTTCCATTAAGAAGCAAAAATAATTTTATCAGTGGCACTAGCCAAACTTGTGAAATATACCTTCCAGTCCTACAAACCATAGTTCAGTTACAACATCTGACAAGTAAAAGATATATCTCATCAACAAAGGATATCTCCTATACAAAAAAACCCCCTACTTGACAGGCTCCTCCATTTCAATAAACAAACATACCAAGCATAAGAAATCAGATGGACCTGGAATGCTGCATATTCCCAAGCACTCAGAACTACTGATATGCATAATGAAAGTTCACAAATGACCAGCATTTTAATATGCCTCCTATTCTTACTTCCCATTTATGGCAACACATGCTAATCACTGCAACACATTGCAAGATTAAAAAAAAATAGTAAAACAATATCAGACATATCTCAGTAAACCCAAATTAATTCAGATTCACATCTATCAGAAGACACAATATCGCTTTTGCTTCAATTTTACCATTTCGCTAGCTTGTGAAGTAGACACCTCTTGTGAAATATAAATTCCAAAATATTTAATCACAATTAGAAAAGCAGACAGCTATGAAAAATAACATTTTCAAATGAACTGATTAAAAAAGTATCTGAAACCTCAAGCATACTGCATGAGTGAGCAGTTCCTTATTCACAGTTGCATTCTAAAGCAAAATGGAAGGATGCAAGTTGCAATCATCAGGTATCCTCTACAAAAGTAATTTCCTTATTTCACCACCTTTCTTCGTTAATGCAAGTTTCTTGCATTGTTCTTTTGTTCAGAGACTGAACACCTTCTCAAACAGCGTGCTAACGCAGCCTTTGCAATCTCTCCTCGTCGCTTTAAATTACTGAACGACAGCAGGAGAATTTCCCGTCTCTGCACCCAACTGTCCAGGCCGTTTCACCTGCCCNGTTCCCCCGCCCCTGCCACAACAGCCCGCGGGCTCCCAGCACGCTCCCGCAGGCTGTGCGAGGATGCCGGCAGTGGGTCCCCGCGAAGGCCTCGTGTCCCCTCGCCCAGCATGCGGCTACTGCGGAGCAGGAGGCAGCAACCAAGGGCAGCGGCCCCGCAGCGGGGAGGGACGCGCCAGACCAGGCAGCCGCCGCTCCCGGTGCGCGAAGGGCGGCAGGGGCACCCCCGGGCAGCGGCGGGAGCAGCCTCCGGCAGCGGTGGGAGCACCCCCGCGCCAGCGGCGCTCCCCGCGCTGGCCCCGCAGCGGAGCGNCGGCGCCCCGCGCGCTCCCGAGGGCAGCGCACGCGCAGCCCGCACGCGGCGGCGCGCGCCGGCCTTCTCTCCCCCTCCTGACGGCAGGGGGCGCTGCAGGCGGGGGC
>VZTH01015469.1:272028-288628 GCA_013397815.1 Aleadryas rufinucha | reverse complement strand
CTGGGGAGTCCGGAATGGCGGGAGCGAGCCGCGGGCTGGCTGTGCGGTCCGGCTCCGGGAGAGAATGGGAAAAGGGAGACAACTTCCCTTGGCGTTGTCCCCTGGCGACATCCGATCCCCTTGCTGAAACAGGAGGAGGAGGCTTAGGGAGGGCAGATGGGTGCCGGGCAGTTTATAAAAATACTGTGTTTTCCCAGTTTTGCAGGTCACAGGGTTGGAGGATGAAATAAAGGACATGACCAAATGCAGGTATATTTAGGCATACCTTTGGGAGGAGCTAAGATTAACATATGCAGGTACTTAAACCTTTAGCCGAGTAGGATGCTCTGGCACAGGTTTAACAAAAATTTGCAAATACTTTAGGCTTTGCTTAAAGCATTGATATTTAAAGACTACACGCTTTGAAGATCTCAGGGCTAGCATGTAGTTGCTGCCTATCAGTTTCAGTGTTGCTGATGACTACCTTCAGCTTCCCAAAGCACTCTGAAACCAATACCAGCTTTCCCTTAACATATTGAATACCAGTGCAATTGGGGTGACCCACTCATAGGAAAAAATCTGGCAGATGTGAAGAATATATTTTGAAAGCTCAAAACCCCAGTGGGATACAGAAAAAAATCTGTTTTCATTTAAGAAACTCAGTAATTTAAAGCAAATTTCACGACTTGGGATGCACCACTTTGACTCATCCATTTTCTGATATTTAGGTTTTACAGCATTGCTATACATTCTGCTTATGGTGGTACCTAATCCAGCAGCATATTACCCAAATTCAGGTCTGTTGTGTGTTTTACTGGGGGCTCTTCTCCACTAGTCTTTAATCTCTAATATTTCTTTAAATGCTATGTATTTCATAAAACATGTTGCACTTTTTAAAAAATGCAGTTAGAATATTAATATTTAATAGTTCAGTTATAAGGGCCCTACATTGCATCCCTGCGTCTGGACTTGTAGAATTAATTGCTGTAGCTGGGATGATTATCTAGGGAGAAAGAAAAACATTCTTCCAGTTGGAATTGTTCTGAACTAGATTTGTTGTCATAATGCTAATGTGTGTGGACTGATGTTAGACTGTTTAATGGAAGCAGCTGGGGATTTTTGCACGAAAATTCAATCCTGTGCTCAATGAAGTAGGGGAGTATTTTAGCCTTGGTTTAATTCTGCATAATACTGCAACTTGTTTTGAAATCTATCTGCCTGTTAGTTTTTGGTTTAAAAAGGATCAAAGAGAAACAAGGTTGAATTTTTCAGGATCAGATGAAATATTTTTCCAGTGTCAGTTTAGTGCTTAAGTCCCTTAGCTTTCTTTGAAAAATCTGATCCGCATGCTGGGAAAAACTGATGGTTATTTGGATCCCCCATATCAAAGTTTGCAAATAGCACCAGAATAGGTAATACATATCAGTGCGGTGATTTCAGATCATATAAAGAACTTGCAGACCCACTTTGTCTAGGAGAAAAATTGAAACACAGACATTAAAACACTTGACGAAAGCTGTGAAGCACAAGTTGAATGCTACCAATTTGTCTGTGCTGGGACTGCAAGTATCAAACTTTGTGACCACTTTGAAGAGCTTTGAAATGTGGAGATGTAATATTTTCTCTCCTTTTTTTAGACATGGAGAGAAAAATAATTGCTAATGCTTGCGGGTAGGTTTACTTCCTTAGAACTTCCAACTAATTTATAATACTTTGTGAGGTGGTTTTCTTAATGTCATTCAAAACAGAGTAAAGTAACAGGCTGAAATTGCATTTTCATTTTCTGCCCTCACCCTTTTAACTTAGTCTGTAAAACCAGAAATTAAAAAATTGGATAAACAGTGCAAAAGTAGGCTGGAATTCTCATCACTCCTGTTTGAGGGCATTTTCCTTCTCTCCCTCTTATCCTCACCCTGCCTGCTCTCACTCCCTCACTGTCTTAGCAACAAGATTCACTGGCTGACTGTAGCTAACTTGTCTTCTACCCCCTCAAACCAATTAGTTCATCTATTTAAGTCATGCATCAAAGAAGCCTGCCCCCTTTGAGCACATAGCTCACTTAGGGCTCAATCCTACAGCCTTCAATTTTTAAGGCAGTGAGAGTTTACAATTCACTCAAATTACACGAGGATCAGACCTTCTATGTTCTAATTTCTTTATAAAAGCTTTAGCGTGATGTTGAGGGTGCTGGTGCTATCACTGTTTTCCTTCATGTACCTTTTTCTTTATTTGAAGAACTCAACAATACAGGGAAAAGTCCTTAAATAATGGAGAAAATAACTAAAACATCTTCTATTCACAAAATATCTTCTATTCACAACTGCTGCTTATTCATTATCTGTTCTAGAAAATTGCAAAAATTGGATTTGGTGAGCAATCAGAGCATTGAGTAGAAAACTCAGAGCATCCTGGAGAAAACAGCATTGTAGTAGTAATGACTACAGCATGCCTTTTTGTCAAAGTTTTTAATCAAAATCATGAACTCATCAACAGTCTTTTAGTGCATATTTTAACGACATGCTAAACATTGCACAGATCGCAAAAGGAAGCCTTCCGCTCTTTTTGCACTCGTAACAACCTTTGACATAATGAGGTGTGACAAATTGATTTAAAATATAGTAGCAGGAAGAAGGGCAGGCAAGCTTTGCTCTGCCTTGTGGGTGTTGTAGTCTTTCTGCAGCCTCTCTGCCTGGGCAGCAATAGGAACCTGGACTCTAAGTCCCATAGCTCCCACTAGAGCCTACCGCACAGGCTCAGAGCCCATATGCGAGGAGGGGGCGACTACATTGTGTCTATTGTATGTTTTTTTGTTTTGGTTTGGTTTCGGTTTGTTTTTTTTTCCCCTGGCATTTTGCACGTTTCACGGGAAGTGTAAATCGGGAGTAAAAAGCATGGCAGATGAGCAAGAAATAATGTGCAAACTCGAGAGCATCAAGGAGATCAGGTATGTTTGCTTTGTGCCCCATCGGTTACATGAAGCAGCTTTTTCCTCGGGGGAGTGGAAGAGTTGCATCGATCTGAAAGTAGCTATTGTGCTACTGAGGGAAAGAAAACTACAGCTGGGTTTACGGTGAGAGCAGAAAATACATTTTTCTAAGCAGGGAGGGAGCATCTGCTGCTGGGAATCGCCGCTGGAGTGCGTAGTGAAGGGCGGTAATGGTCGTGCATTTCCAGAGCACTAGCCCTGAGTGATAACACGAGAAGGCGGAGTGCGCGGGTGGGAAGGACTGAGCAGCCCCAGCGCAGCTGGGGGAGTGGTGTCGGGCCGCGGGTGTCGTAGGGTTGGTTTGTTTGTTTGTTTGTTTGTCTGTTTTTAACTCCTTTGAATTAGTGTTTCATATTCATGAGGCTCTGTGTCTTGAATCTGTTATTTTGCCCCACTCACTCCCGGGCAGGAGCCTTGTCCGGCTGAGAAAGAAGGGGTATGGCAAGGAAAGCAGAGTCTGACACCGAAGGCCGAGGGCGGACGTGCCCTCGGGCAGGACAGGGCTGGGCAGCGCTGCAGGCAGTGGCGGAGCCCCACCGGGGTGCAGGAGAGCCAGCCAGCCATCCATCCATCCATCCATCCATCCATCCATCCATCCATCCATCCATCCATCCATCCATCCATCCATCCCCCGCGGAGGGCGGCGTTAGGGCCCGCCGGGGAGCGGTGGATCCGTGCGGGTGATGAGAGGGGAGCAGTGGAGCCTTAGCGGCTTCTCTGCCCTGCCCTCCCCTTCGGCCGAAGGCGGGGAGGCGACCGAGAGCACCCCGCGGAGATCTCCCTGTCTGCTGCTTCTGGCCGCCACCTGGGGATGGGGACACACCGGACCGAGGCTTTTTCTGCCATTCCCTCCTGCCACAAGGCCGGAGCTGCCTCGGGCCGCGGTTCATGCATTGCAAAACACCAGGAATTTATATATAGCGTCCTTCATAGGGTGAGTTGCAGGATGCTTTGGAAGAGGGGGCTCATAAAAAGCCAGGGGCGTGCCCGCACTGGGGACATTTTTCATAACTTTAGGTAGGGCATTTCCGCTCCTTGGCTTAGGGCACCGATTTTCAGGATTGGGCCTGAGCTGTCTGTTTAGTAGGAAGTGATGCATCCAAAAGCCAAAATACGTTAGAGAGGACAGTGATTTTGAATGTAGCTGGGAGGTGGAAGGCATGCCGACTGGGTAACCCCAGAGTGATGAGAAGTGTTTTGGGACATGACAGCCGGAGAGGGGCTATCAGAGAGAGAGGAGAGAGGGCTGGCAGTGAAAGCGTTACCATCAACAGAGCATGCAGGTGACCACAGGGACTTCTGGCTGGTTGCAGCATCTCTAAGAAGCACACTTTATCCATGGAAGTGAATTAGGCAGCAGAGGATGGGCCTCAGCCTTCTTCACACAAAACCACAAAGGTGAAGATCAAGCAAAAATATTTGTCTGTCTAGTGTCCCCAAACTATTTGTAGAAAGAGATGTGACAGTGTGAGAACAATGATTTTCTACTCAAGTGGTAGACAGGCTCTGTTTTAAAATACACATCTAAGTATGGCCTACTACAGTTTGTGGTCCAATTATTGTAACACTTAATTTAATTTTTTTTTTCAGTGAGAGTGGTATTTGGAAATTTGCAGTGCATTCAGTTTTCTGATCACATATTCAAAGGTCATATATAAACTGCACTTAACAGATTTTCGCTATTATTTTGTGGCATAAGGTAGTGCAAATGTGATGTTACTAACTTTAGTGTACAATGAAGTATCAAAAAAGTTGCTTGAATGTATTTTAAATTTAAAAAAACAGTGTCAAGAAGCCAGTCCTACTTGCAACATTGATGTCTATTTTGAGTCACCTTTAACAAAATCTGATCAATTAAACCTATTTATTGATTCCCAAATATTTTTAAAGGAGCTTGCATTCTATGAAGAATTTCCTTCAAAATAAACATGGGAATTTCTTATGTTTACAGATTCACCTTTGATAGATTTAGCAGACTTTATTTTAATCTGCATTCCATGTATTCTACAGACAGAGGGGAAAGAAACCTTCATGAGCAAAATCAAAGATCTTGCTCATTTGTGTAGTTGATCTCTATCACGTATTAAAGCCAGCTGGGTTTTGAAGGGATGTGGGAATCTGATTTTGAATCTGGAATCCGATATCTATATCCATATCTGTATCTATAGATAAATACATATAGTTTGTAGTCAAGGGAATACTGCTTTCAGTAAACAATTGTATGCCCACAATCCAAACATATATGTGCATGGTTATTTATATGCATTAAATACTTCCACAGAAATAAGCCAGTCATAAAATTAAGTAAATATCTAAAGACCCAGTGTTCTGACTGAGAGGAGATAAAAGAGAATGGGAGTGAATTTACTGATGAGAGATGCGGACACATCATAAATACAAGAGAGGAAACAGAACTTTTTTAATTGTTTTGTTTTAAATTTCCTTCATTCATATTATCCTTGCCCAGACCACCTGCTTCTGAATACATATTGTAGAAGTTATTCATGGTACTGTTTTTATCTCTTGCAGCTTTATAAACTCCTGAAGTGAGAGAGGGAGGAACCCAGGTCATATTACTAGCTATGACACTTGGAACACGTAGCCATAATTAATTGTCCAAGTGACTGATTCTGCTTTCTGCCATGCTCTGCTAAGACCTGACAACACTCTATTAATTTCATAATTCAGTACAAAAATTCTCCTACCACTGAAAAGCTCAGCAGAAGAGCTGGGATTAGAATTCAGTATTCTCCTTGTATCTCACCTTCTTTCAGACACATTTAGTCTCACTGTTTTCTATTGCTGCTATTGCCTTCTTTCATCTATCTAATCCCATATAAAATGACACTTCACAAAAATATGTTTCAGTGACTTACTGTTGTCTCTCTATCTTTTCAATTATCACTGGGATTCAGGAATAAGACTTTGCAGATGGAAAAAATAAAGGCACGACTGAAAGCAGAATTTGAAGCCCTGGAGTCTGAGGAGAGGCACCTGAAAGAATATAAACAGGAAATGGACCTGCTGCTGCAAGAGAAGATGGCCCATGTGGAGGAGCTGCGACTGATCCACGCTGACATTAATGTGGTATGCAACAGCCCAGCTGCAGACAGTCTAAGACACAGCTGGATATGAATCATTCCACAAACTGTGGAATTGTGCACGAGTGAACTGTCACTGGTTCAATAACGAGGACTTTACAACACCATCCTAGGATCCTACAAAGAGTGCAAAGTACAGTTACCTCAGGATAATTGTTTTTTCCCTTCGTAGGGCAGGATATTTTATAATGTTGGCATAATAAACTGTTGCACTGAGAGCATAGATAACCAAGCCTACTGTGGCTATGACTTTACCAGTAGCCACAATAATATAACTCCAGCTGTCCCGTAGAAAAGTTCTTCCTATTAGTCTTTTCTCATTTATCACCCAGAAACAGAAACTTTGGCAGGTAGGTGAGACTAAGATTTTGAGGAAATACATAGTATTTGATAGGTTCCTAGTAAGAGCTCACCTTCCTCACTGAGTAGAATCACCAAACATCAAGAAGTACCAGCCTGAAGGAAATTAATACAAATAAGAGAAAAAACAATTTATAAACAGGGAAGATTAGCCAATCAGAGGGGCTAAACAGGGAATCTATTTTTAAATACATTTTTTATGTCACGTTAGGGCTCTTACATAGGGTTTTTAGCTCTGAAGGTATCTCTGTGTTTGCACCAGAAGAAAAAAGCTCCAACAAGTAAAAAAGTACAAGCTATGCACTGGATGTGCAGACTGCATTTATTTATGACTTCAAATGTCTGTTCCCCTGACCAGCTGCATAACCTCAGCCTCTGTTTCATCCTCCCCTGTTCTTCCAGTCAGATTGTCTTTTTCTCTGCTGCTTTTCCCACTTATTGCAGTAAGAGAAGCAGAAACCTTTCCTTAGTTTGTTTGTTAACTTCTACCAGTCAGTGATCAGGTATCTCAGAAACACAGAAAATTAGTTTATACTACTTTAAGCTCTTTTGTAATGTCTGTTGAGTTTTCTGTAGCTCCTCACTTGATGACTTTATTTGTAGCCTGTCTCTCTGCTTTTTCTGTTGTTCAGAAGGTCATATAGGTTGAGTGCATCTTTTTAAAATGAAAATGTATCTCATGTGTCACTTTCTGTTGCTTCTCCTTTGCCCATTTTTCATCCTCCTAATACCTTAAGTCTTTGCTTTACAATTGCATTGTCTTTAATCTCTTCCAATTTGAGTGAGAAAAATCTCTCCTTTCCGATACAGTCTCTTGCTCAGTCAAAGAGGAGCAGTTCTTTAAAAACATGCCCAACCTCCTGTTTCAGATGGAGAACACTATCAAGCAGTCTGAGAACGATCTTAACAAGCTGTTGGAATCTACTCGCCGCCTGCATGAGGAGTACAAGCCCCTAAAGGAGCACGTAGATGCCTTGCGGATGACCCTGGGATTGCAGAGGCTGCCAGACCTGTGCGAAGAGGAGGAGAAACTGTCCCTTGAGTAAGTCTCCAAAGCAAACATTATCTGGCTTTATGCTTACTCCCAGTTCTACTGGTCATTTTCTCATTTTACTTTTGTTGGTGGGTGGAAAAAAGAACCCAAGAGGTGAGCATGAAAAACAAAAGTTAGCAAAAAAGGGATGTGGACGACATGTATTTGATAACATTCAGTCTGAATTTGTTCCAAGTTAAATTTAAATTACTCCAAGCTGCAAACTCTACACGTGCAAACATTCAAGGGTGGTTGGCCTCGTAGGTTTTATACTATATCTTGCTTTATCTATCCTTTTCATTTTCCCTGAAAATTTCTTGTCTAGCAAGCAATAGTAGGAGGCAATACAAGAGAGGGATACAAACCAAGTATTCTTCAGTTGGTTTGTGCTGCTGCTAGTCAGGATTTTACTTTTTGCTGCCTGCATATGGTAGTGGCATTTAGCCAAGTACCTGTGACTGTCAACAAGTAAGTTTCCCTGACATGTGGAATAGATTTGGATAATAAATCACAGTCTCATTTTTACATATAACCTAGGCAGGGGAGAGTGACAGAATTAGCTACTATTCAAAGAACAGTGTCTTTTGTTTAACAGATCAGTTTTAAATGCAAGGGATGTTTTAATAAGCATATATTTCTCTTAATGCCCAGCACAATTAACATAGTTTTCACAGGCACACAGTTTTCAAGGTTTCCTTTGTATTTCTATAGAAATGTTGTTTTATATTCCAAACACCTTGACACTACAAAGAATATGTTAGTCTATTGTGTACAAAAGTTATTAATCTTAACAGAATAAAATGGAGAAACTGTTTGACAGACGTGCATCTGAAGCTGTTGTCTATTTTTCTTCTGTACATGTTGTCTGTTTTTCATCTTACTAGATTTATATCCAGTTGTACATCAAGATGTATTAGAAGCTTACGGTCTGGAATCTGGCTGAAGTGTAAAAATGCAGAAGAAAACACCATATATTCTATATATGAACTAGACTATGTGTAGTCAATTTGGCAGTTTGATTCTAGTGTAGGAACATGATAGAGAAATGTGATCCACTGTATTTTAACACAAAATACCCGTTACAGACTAATTAAACACTCCAGAAGGTAGTTACATTTTTTGTTTGTTATTCTTTTGTCTAGCTACTTTGAAAAGCAGAAAGCAGAATGGCAGACAGAACCGCAGGAGCCTCCCATCCCAGAGTCTCTGGCTGCAGCTGCAGCAGCTGCCCAACAGCTGCAAGTGGCTAGGAAGCAAGATACCAGACAGACAGCAACTTTCAGACAGCAGCCACCTCCAATGAAGGTCAGGAGATGGAGTGTGCTGGGTTTTCTCTTTTGTCTTTGGAATGCATTATGTTTATAAAGCAATCAATGTTTGCAAAAAGGAAAAATTATGTGTCCTGATTCCAATTTTCCTTGCAGTGGTTCAAAACAATAGCAAGCAGTAGACTTAAAGTAGTAGCACCAATCACCAAGGGTTAAGGATAAGAATCTTTAGGACAAGAATCTTTTAGGACTTAAGAGTCACCCTCAGCAGAAGTGTAGGCAATTCCCCTCCTCTTGTGTTTCACATGGGAGCAAGGCATGTAAGAAAGAAAAAATCTTGACAAAAGGAAAAGTAGTAGCTCTTAGTTAATGCCATGTGAAGTCATATTAAAAGGAATGCACATATTTTATGAGGGAAATTACCAGTGGTATAAATTACCAGGAAAGGTGATGGTTTCTTCACTTGGGATGCTCAAGAGTAACATGTAGGTTAATGTAACATAACCACAGGCACTTAACTGACAGTTTTACTCAGCTCCTTCTGTAGTGAGAAGAGCTAAGTAGTTACATAGGGGTGTTCATCCCACCCAGGTTCCAAAGAGTCACTAAGAAGGCAAACTGATGTAGGTCCACTCCAAAGTAATATACTTATTATTTGTAGTTAGGCAATTGAAAAGCCTTTCTGCAAGGAATAGGCTTCAGTCAAATACGAATTAAAGGGCTTAATATGGAGCAAAAGGGCAAAGTTATGTACCTTGTGTTAAATGTGTGGAATTCATCTCATCACCTGCTCCTGCCTTAAGTTCTGTGACATTGCCGTTGGCCATCACTGTAACTTCTCTGACTCAGTGAGCTATTAGGCAGGTAAACACCTTTAAAACATCACTGTAACATTTAACACAAAATAGAATTTAAAGTTACTGATACATGTATGAACCACGTGTCTGTGGAAATGTAGTTTTAATTCAATGAGATACTCCTGCTTTTCAGTTGGCCTGAAATTACTGTACAATCCACATACCTAGATTGTATAGAATGTAGCACCAGTTTGCCTTTAAAGGCAAGAAGCCTTGTTTTTGTTTGTACTGTAACTCAGAGTGTGATACTCAATAACCCATGTAACAACACCACTTTGATGTTTGTAACAAGAGGCTGCAATTGCTTTTCAGGCGTGTTTATCATGTCACCAACAAATCCATCGGAACGCGCCCATATGTCCACTCTGCAAAGCAAAGAGCCGATCTCGGAATCCCAAAAAGCCCAAGAGGAAACAGGATGAATGAAATCCAGAAGATTGAAAAGCTGTGTGACCTGTCCCAGTACTCTTCCAGTAGAACTGCAAATTTGCCCAGACTTTACTGAATTGCAGACTCAAGTATGACCATCTCATTGTTTTCTATTTAAATGCAATGTAAGCACAATGTTCCTGCTCTAAGTTCCTTCCAGTCTTTAGGATTTGGTTTTATGAAAGTAAATATTACTGGTGCTACAGTTTAACATTTCAATTGTTCCACATTTTGTACTCCTAAACAAACTGGAATTCTTTGTGCAAGTGTCCTAAATGTCAGGCTATTTCTGTTGACCAAATGTGATTACTACAAATGCTTTTATGTTCTCTTTTTAAAAAACAGATGTTACTAAAAGATTATTCTGTTTTCTCCTGATAACAGGAGACTATTTGAAGTGCTAAAATGCAGACTGTCTGTGTGTTTCACTGAAGAACAGTTTTCCAATCTCATAAGACTGGATAGGTTTGGGTATCCAGTGGAACTCTTTTTAAACAGGAAATGTTCAGGGAAAATGAGATTTGTTATACAGAAAATCAATGCATTAATGACACACATGGGTTTTGATTTACTGAAGTTTGATTGTACCGTTCCCTGAGACTTGACTTAAAACTTGGAAAGGTGCTGGCTGTGTATAAATTTCTAAAAATGATGTGATTCGTCATGCTTTAACATCTTAACAGGTTATTATATTCAGCAGTCAAAAGACTGATTGACTTAAGAACAAGGCTGAAATGAACTGTGTTAGTGGTCCTGCCTGGCTCTATGGCCATCTAGCACACTGTGGTTCTCTAGGAAACATGCATGATATATCTCAGATCTCTGTGTGCACAGACTGCACATCAGCCATTGTGCATGTCTTCTGTTCCCGGTTCCTACAGCCAAAATCTGGCAGACATATCCTCCACTGGAGCATAGGAAAGTTCAGGAACATGTATGAGGAACAGTGTCAACTGAAAATTTTGTATTTCACTAGAACCAACAAGCTTTGGTGTCATTGTCCTCCCTCAACCAAAACCTTTTATTTTTTTGTCTTTTAATAGGTCATTTTCAAATAAGCTTTACTTCAGGCCAGTTTGTTTTCTTGTTCCCTGTGTGCCAAAAGAACCCTGACTAAAGCATCTGGAGTAGATCACTCCCTGTATGTCTTCCCTTTGTTTCATGTAATTAAACAGTTCTTCCAGTGGGGAGGATGGCAGTGACCCACTTACAGAACTGGTGCTTAAAATTTACTCATCTCTAATACCAGTTTTGTGACCACCTTTGTTGCCTAAAATGATCTCAAGTATTAAATATTCTTTTCACTAACTTCGGGATGCAGGAACTGCTTGTTCCCATTCTTCTCT
Source organism: Aleadryas rufinucha (assembly GCA_013397815.1). NCBI lineage: Eukaryota > Metazoa > Chordata > Aves > Passeriformes > Aleadryas > Aleadryas rufinucha. Next base: position 277,269 of record VZTH01015469.1, on the reverse strand, counting down.
CTTTAGCCCAGGTTTCTCTCTGCTATTATGTTAGAGTGGTTATATTGAGAATTTAGCTTATTAGGTAGGAAGAACAGGGAAGCCCCAAGTCTCTGCTCAGAACTTTGCCAAACACTGGCAATTGTCATAAATCCACATGATGCAGTTTTGCTGGCCAAATCACATACAGCACCATTAATTTCCTAAGTCTGCCACAAAGTACACGAGTGATTTACTGAATATAGTCCTAAAACTTAAGCCAGGTTCAGGAGATATTCCCCCATTTTAATGCTACATAGTCAAAAAACATCTGTCAACAGCAGACAGAATGTGGACCAGCTGCCCCTGAACTAACGTGAAGATTCCGCTAGCTGAGTTACAGGGATTTGGTCTCTGAGATAGCAATAATGGAAGATAGTCTGACTTCATGCTCCCAATGGCAATAGTGTGTTATGCATGTTTCGTAGCACAAATACTGGATTCTGCTATTTTAAATGTCAGAATGTCCACATGCTGTGTGCCCTATTCAGAGCAATTCCTATGGAGTTGAAGGGAAAATGCACACAGAGTTAAAAGACAGTATGTGGACTTCCCCAAAGTGCATATGTGAGAGGAGCATACTTTGATGGTAGTTGTACATAAATTTAAGAAGTAGTGACAATGGAGTGGGTGAATGGTCTGCAAGGAAGTAATGTGAATAGAAGGATTCATTTGTAGAAACTTCAGCTTACAGTTCTGAAATAGGTAGGGTTAGTCATAGTTGTTCTCACTTCACTGTTACTTTTCCAGGTTCTTTCTTTCTTGGGAGATCTCTGAACTGAAGTACACTTAAGGATGCACCATTTACTAATTTAGTACAACAGTTTTGTATTTCTACTTTTTTAAACTAGTCTCATGTGCTCTTGTGTTTTACAAGGTTAGGGTTTGGATTTTTTTTTAAAAAAAGTGAATATGACATACTGTGTTTGCATCACTTGTACTAGTATTTACAAATTTTCACATGCTTTACGAAGTTCTGCCATATGAATAGCATGCACTACTGAGAGTGAGCCTAACTGAAGATAAGTCAGCAGGGTGCCATGGCTGCCAAAAGGGACAACCACGACATGGGGTGCATCAAGCACAGCTGATTGTCTCACTCTGCACTGCACTGGTGAGGCCTTGAGTACTGGGTGCAGTTTGGGATGCCTCAATGCAAGAAGGACATCAGACTATTACAGTGTTCTACAGGAGGTGTGTGACCAAGATTGCAAAAGGTCTCAAGGACAAGACCTCTGAGGAGCAGCTGAGGACACTTGGCTTGTTCAGTCTGGAGAAGAGAGGGCTGAGGGGTGTCCTCGTCGCAGCCTACAACTTCCTCAGGGGGGAAGCAGAGGAGGAGAGGTGCTGATCACCCTCTGGTGGCCAGGAACAGGATACGAGGAAATAGGATGAAGGTGCATTGAGGGAAGTTCAGATTGGACACCAGGAAGAGGTTCTTCTTTGACAGAGTGGTCGGTCACTGGTCCAGTGACCCAGAGAAGTGGCCAAGGCACCAAGCCTTTCAGGGTTCGAGGAGCACCCGGGTGGCACTCTTAGCCATACAGTTTGATGCTAGGTAGTCCTGTGAGGAGCAGGGAGTTGAACTTGATGATCCTTATGGGTCCCTTCATACTTGAGATATTCTATTATTCTAGCTATTTCAAAGAGATAAAATATGTGTTATGTATTAGGGGTGGGGGCAGGGAGGGAAGCAGTATCTTTCATAGGGAAAGAGTATTCTTTTCTCTCACAGAATAATGACGGAAGTTTAACTGAAGAACTCTTCTCGTGACAGCCCCAGGCTCTTTTCTCCCAGGCAACTTTCTCAAGAGACTGGAGGAATAATTATGAAATATTGATCTCTTGGTTTTCAGACAGAAGAGGAAGCTGTCTGAAGTACAGTTCTTACCACAAGTCTACTGCATTTTTGCTTCATGGAGCAACAATGGCTTCTTCCTTTGTATCTAAAGTCTTTGTGGATACTTCTTCACTTAGTTTAAATTTATTCTTATTTGGGTCTCTGAATAACCACAATCAGACCCTCCTCAAAGCTTAGAAGACTTTTATATTACTAAAGTCTGATTTAACCCTTTCGATTTTTGAAAGGGTATCCAAGTGACAACAAAATAACTGGATTCTCTTGGTATAGATGGTTTCCAGGATCTTTTCCTGGTTCATCACTTGCTTCAAAGGATAGTCCTGTTGTTCTGCAACCAAACAGAAAAAAACCCCGAATAAAATCCTAAGCCTTTCGCCCTGCCCCTGACCTTAAGCTCATGGTAAAAGGATGCAAACACTGTACTGTATCTAAATGCTTTGCTATAAAAATTTTCATACCTGAGCTGGGGTGGATCAGTTGTCTAAACTTTAGTGCCAAGGACACCATTAATTACAGAGAAAATATAAGGCAAATTTAAATACTTGCACTTCCTCAATTCAACCTTAGCTTTCTAAACAGGACCCTGACTGCCGCTGACAGTGGCTTCAACTTACATAATCTAAATTTGAAAGAATAGACATTGATGTGTTACTTTAAATAGCATACTATCCAAGAAATTAAGACTTCACTAGCACTTTAAATAAATAAAAGTGCTTTATTTCTTTGTTTTACAGTTTTCTAATTCCTCCAGCATACATTTTCATTTTAGTATTTAGGTATTCTAGCAATATCTGGTGTTTTCACTGGCTTCTGTGTTTTAAGTATTTTACTCCTGTGCCTCGTAGGAGTAACAGTGTGAGATCTGTTTAATTTGTCTGTACAGTCCTTTTTAATAAATGTTTGTTTCCTGTCATGCTTTCTTCCTGCAGAGTATTTTCACATCTGTTATTTGCTTATGCTACTAAGAAGCAGCCATAGCCCAGATGGTAAAACTCAGCTCTCTGATTTTACAGGATACACTCAGCCACAATTCTATTATACCTTTGTAGAAACTTTATGGAAATAAATATGGGGAAAGAAATATCTCTTCTAATGAGCTTTAGAAAATAGAACAGAAAAGGAGATAGCACGACAGGTTTTAGCCTAGCCAAACTTCTCAATTTTGCCTTCTAAAGTTAAATTTGAAAGTGGCAAGAAACACAATTCCTTCTCCAACTTAAGGTACAGGATAGCTGCTTTCTCTGGAGTCCTGCTTTGCCATCAGGAGATTATATCTACCAGTGCTTGCTAAAAGATGCTTCTGTTATCAAACTGGAGACTGAGGAGCTTATGAGAGCACCCCCTAACCCAAGTCTGTCAGGAAAGCCCACAGATCCTGTATCCTGCTAGTGAAGGAGGTATCCTACTGCATGGTAATGAAAACAGTTCTGAGAACCAGCATAATCCATTGGCATAGCTGGATTCAGAGAAGAATGTCTATCCAAGAGCTCACAGAGCCTGGAACCTGAGACTGGTTAAATATAAGAGGCTTTTTTTTTACATAGGTACTGTCTTCAAACACATATAAACCACAAAATCAAACAAGTACCCCAATATTCCTTTGTACCATAACTAATCCAAGACCAAAGAAATAATTTTGATACCTGTTCATTTTGTTTAGCAATATGCATTGTTCAGACTTTGAAACATCCTGCCCTAATTTCTGTTCATCCTGCTGCTTTTTTCAGTTCCTTAATCCTAATCTCAGCTGTAACATTACTTGTAACAGTAGTCAAAAAGGTAATACATGTTCATACCTTCCTAAGAACTAACCCTCAAATACTCCCTATAACTGACATCAGCTTCCATCATATTTTCCTGAGCTTAGCAAGGTTCTGCAGTAAAATGAGCTTCAAACCCCTGGATCTTCCTAAATCTAATATTAAAGTGTAGCATTAAAAATCATCTAATATATTTCAAGGAAAAAAAAACCAAAACAAAGCACCAAAGCTTGTCCCACCCTTAAAACCACTACTTAAAAATTTCTATTGGGCTCTTCAGGCTTTATTATCACTAGCCTTACTCTTAACTTCCCCTCTTCACTCTATTCAAGTGAAGTGGTTTAGTAGTGCTGGGTTAATGGTTGGGCTTTGATGATCTCAAAGTTCTTTTTCAACCTAAATGATTCTATGGTTCTTTATCTCTGTCCTGCTCCCTTTTATTCCCCTCTCTTGCTGTTCCTCTCTCCTTATTCTTGTCTTTTCTGTTTTTCTCTGTTCCATTCCCAGCCTTGTGCTTTCCCTGTACACCCCCACCACCAAGCTGGTTTCCTCTTTCCCTTCCTCTTCCTCCTCCTCTTCCCCTTCTTCTTCCTCTTCCTCCTCCTCTTCCCCTTCCTCTTCCTCTTCCCCTTCATCTTCCCCTTCCCTTCCTCTTCATCTTCCCTCATCATAGGCCCCCTACTCATTTTTGGTGAGCTTCACCTCTGTCTGGCAGCCCATGGCTCCAGGAGCTGACCAACCATCAGTTCCACTCCAGACTGACCAGTGCTGCTCCGGAAACAACCGCTGAGGTGTCCCGTGGGCAGGGGCAGCGTCAGGGCCCCCAGGTGACAGAGCAGACTTGCTGAAGGAACTTGTCACATGTACGACAGAATAAACCCTTATCGGCCACCCTTGCCCTCCCTTTGCACTGGGCAGGAGGTGATGCCCAAAGAGAATGGGACGATGGCCTCCTGGGCCCCAGCTGTGGGGCCTGATGGCACCTCTGGTCCTGTACTCATGGTTCTTAGATTTTTTTATGTCTCTGGGTCACACTGTTTGTTTTGTTTGTACAAATACAGATATATAGGGGCTTGAAAATACAAATATAATTTTTGTACATATGAATTATATAAATGAAACAATAAAGGGCTTGAAAAGGGGAGAAAATACGATCTCTGTGAGGGCAACAGAAACAGCTCCGTGTGTTCAGAGGGTTTGTGTCACCGTAGCCGTCTGGGCTCTTGGCTGGGCCCTGGATCGCTGCTGCCACCCGGTGAGAGCCCGCGGTACTGCAGCCCGCGGTACGGCAGCGGCCCCGGGGGAGAGCGGCGCTCGTCAATGGCTCGGGGGTGCCGCCTGCGGGCCGAACGCGGTACTGCACACACGGGATGCGCCTCGCGGCTGCCGCCTGCAACCCAAAAGCGGTGCCGCAGCCCAGAAGTGCCACTGTGACCGTCACAGCGACCTGGCCGTGCCCGTGCACGCCCCGGGGCTTTCGACGGTTTCTGCACTTTTTGCCCCCAGTGCTGCCGCCCGGGGCACACACCCGGCACTGCCGCCCGGGGCAAACACCCGGCACTGCCGCCCGGGGCAAACACCCGGCACTGCCGCCCGGGGGTA
>VZTH01015469.1:256083-271809 GCA_013397815.1 Aleadryas rufinucha | reverse complement strand
CGCCGCTGCCGCCCGGGGCAAACACCCGGCACTGCCGCCCGGGGGAAACACCAGGTACTGCCACCCGGGGCACACACCCGGTACCGCGGGTCGGAGCGCTGCGTTGGCGCTGTCCGTGGCACCGCTGCCTCCCGCCCGCCCTGCCGCACCCCTGCGCGGGGCCCGGGAGCAGCGTGGCAGCGCCGCTTTCTCCCTGAGCAGCAGAAATCCAGCACCCAAAGCCCACAAGCCTCTTCCCCTCCAAAGCCGGGCAAAGACTGACCACCCCCAGCTAAGAAACTGCCAAAACAACCCCGTTCCTCTCTCTCCCCCAGAGCCATTTCAAGAGTATGTCGAGGCACTCGGCTTCCTCTTTTGTCTCTTGATCGCTGTCTATTTTCCATCTCCCTGACAACAAATGCGAAGAAATTCCCTGAAAAACCTAACCCCCAACACACAGAAACTCAAATAGAGAAGTGCCACAGCTGAGATTTTTTCCGCAGCTTGAATTCAGTGTGTCACATCATCACTGCTTTTCTCATTCACCGTGGCTGGAGAACTTCTTAAAGTGATAATATTTTCATGAGATATGAACAAAAACCATGTAAAAGCTTTGCAGTTATACATAATAGGGTAAGACTCATAGCTCCCATATGTGGATGTATACTGCTCCCTCCCACTAGACCTGGTTGTGCAGTCAAGGGATCCAAACCACAGGGACTGTCTCCATCAATAGGACAGTGAACTGTCACACCAGCCTCTGCTTCTCCCAAACAGCTACTAAGGTACTTTCTCTGTAACCTGTCTTATGGGCTATGATTTATTACAAGGTTTTATTTTATTAACAAGCAATGCTGGGAGTCTTTTTACTTGATGTCGTTCAAAGAGGGAAGTGTATTTTGCTCATTAATTACAGGTACTAGATGTGAATGGGAGGAAGAGTTTTTGTTTTCTCTCTGTTCCAGCCAGTTAACCACACGTATCTGGTGAGAAGGAAAAACAGTCATGCAGAGGTAGATCCTGGGAGATTGAAATGCTGCCTTGTGGCCTGCCTTGAAGATGCTGGGGGTGGTGGTGCACCTCTCATGCAGAGTGTGTGCAGCACACACAGACTCTGCCAGCAGATCCCAGTGACTCCCCATTTCGCAAACTGAAAAAAGGAGCCATGCCTTCCCACCAGAAATTCCTCCATACTGGGCTTGCAAGTGGCCTTCAAAGGGAGAAAAAGGAAGGTGGGACCCTGTTGAAGGGTGGAAGGATGAAGGCCAGAGCAGTTGGATGTTCTTCAGCTATGTCTCAACCCACCCTCACCATCATGCTGGGTAAAGGGGCCCCGGGGCTGGTCATGGGCAGGGCTCATATCCTGGCTGCCAGAGGGATTCCTTCCCCCAGACCACAGCACAGCAGTGCCCTCATGGCCAGTGTCTGCTGAGGCTCAAAGGGTTTGTCCTGTGGCTTCTGATTCCTGCCCATGGCTGTGGCTGTTCTATCCCTGCCAGCACGGGACAAACCTCAGGCAGTTCTGTGGTTTCATTCAGACACATTTATTCTAAGTGCATCCTCATGCCATCCACACTCTGCTGAGGATATTTTGTTTGGGAATTTCTCCTTTAACTCTTTTAATTCCTCTGTAAATAGGCAGCTGCCTTTACTTAGCAACTGCCTGAGTCATTTCCTCTCTGGGCAATCCTCTGGGTTCACTCTGCAGTATTTCCTCTTCACATTTTCTACATCTTCTGATATTTTTCCTTTTTTAGCTGAGGCAGGCTGTTAAAAATAGCAACAGTATTTCACTGTGTATTTGTAAAATTAATACTACCACCCCAGAGATCTCTTTATGCCCTTTCTCAGAATCATTTCAATTTTCAGTTGTATAATAACTGTTAAGTTTTGGGGCAAGAGAAAGGTTGCATTTTAGTGGTCCTAAGGAAAAAAAAATACCTAAATGAAGACATAAACTTCAATATAATTCATATTTCTGTTTTGAAATATTACTGAAATAATATTTACATAGACAATCTCATCAGAATAGGAAAAACAGGCTTAAGGGATGAAAGCTTTTTGCTACCTTTTCATTTTCACCAGATGGCTGGAGGATGTCAGAGAATCATAGAGGTTGGAATTGTTAAGGCTGGAAAAGACGTCCAAGATGAGCCCAACTGTTAACCCTGCACTGCCAAGTTCATCACTAATCCATGTCTCCAAGTGCCACATTCACACATTTTTTGAAGAGCTCCAGGGATGGTGATTCCACCACTGCCCTGGACAGCCCATTCCAGTATCTGACCACCGTTTCAGTGAAAAAAAAATTCCTAATATCCAATCCAAAATCTATATACATACATATAAATATTGTATATACTGGTTTTCAATATGATCTTCTACACTAGTTTACATTAACTATCACCTATAACTGTTCTAATATGGGTTTATTTTTTGCTGTAAAGAGATACCAAAATTCCAGTATGTGAAAGCCCAAACCCTGTAACTCAGTGGAACAAGATGTGCTGCGCCAACCAAAATCATTTCAGGGAAAAAAAAAAAAAAAAAAGCCCTGATTTTAGGTAGAGGAGGAGTTTGGGATTTGCCAGCTGCAGTAGCATTGCTTTAAGGAAAAAGTGTCCCTGTCCCATTTCAGGGCAAGGACCTTGCTCAGACTATGGAGAATAAGGCTTCTGTATGAGACTTCCCAACACATCCCATAAAATGTCCTTTCTGATAGAAGACAAGCCACACCTGACAGCCAGTGGCATTTATGCCATTGCCATCCATGCTGCCAGAATCCCCCACTGTGAGAGCCCTGGATCTAACCCATCATCAGGAATGGTCAAGGAAGCCTCTCTGCCAGGAGCACCCCATCCAGCCCGTCACTGCTCCAGGCAGAAACAAGCCTTGACCAAAAGTGTGTCTGGAATTCTCAGGCCCAGGAGATGCTAAAATCCAAACCTGGATCTGACTGCTGCTGAAAGGATGTACCTTTGCAGCCCCTCAGAATGTCCTATCTGCTCTGCTCAGGGCATTTGGGAACTGAAGCAAGCTTTTAATTGTGCTCTTCTAGGTCACTTCTAATTGAGTTTTGCTTTAATGTTTGTATATGAGAAGGAGTGATAATTGAAGGGGAGGGGACCCTGCTCGAGTCAGAAATGTGTATGTTCATCTGATTTATAGCAGATATTAACCAGGGCCTCACTAGATTGTTCCCATTGGGAAGAGAGGCTGAAAAAAAGTCAGATATTTAATGATACTGAACCTTGTTTCCTTGAACACAGAAGAGCACCAAGCCTTATTCACCGTTTCCAAACCAGGGTCATTACACCCAAGTCTCTCCTCCTGTTACTACAGGAGTCCCTTAGATGACTCCTTTTCTCACTGACACACAAATCCTCTACCCTCTGCCTTTGCAAGTACAAGCTTTAACATGCAGCCCATTGTTTTGGCTGGGAAACCAAAGAGAAACATCCACCCTCACCTCTCATTACAGAAATAGGTGGTAATTGGTCTTTTTATTCAGTTTCCAAGATCTCAGTGGTAAGTAAACCACCAGCTTTAATCAAGAGCTGTCGACTTCAACCAAGTCTGCAGTCGACACACCCTCCACCTCACATGAAGTATTTATAATTCCTGATTTATTCCGTTCTGCCACAGCCCACCGGAGCCAAATTCCAGAGCAGGTATTACATAGCATCCTTCTGTGCTGTATCCTACATTTTGTCACTCCACACAGGCTTGCATCTTATTTCATTTCCCGTGTTCAACTCTGCAGTGTGTTCAAGTGGATGATTTCTGAAGGGCTGTACTGCATCACAGGCTGTTAAGGAGAATAGTCCCACGAAAGCAGGATGAAATCTGAATGTAGAGGACAGCTTTGTGCTCGTACCACTTCTCTCTGGAGCTGAGCTGTTTGTCAGGAAAGCAGCAAACAGGCATGAGTAGTTCTCCTTTTATCTCTGAAGGTGGCACCAAGCATTTAGTTCTGAGACATGTTTGTTCTTTTAAAGCTATTCTTAACTCCTAAAAGATGGTCTGCTGCTCTGCAGACCCTCTGTGGCTGCAAATGGCCTGTCTGCAGCTCTGTGACACCATGTTCCAGGGCCAGCTGGTCAGTGGTTCACCCATCCATCCCCCAGGGCCAGCTGGTCAGTGGTTCACCCATCAATCCTCGTGGTCTCTGGGATGGCAGTGGGAGCCGAGGTGTGAGACATGGATAGCCCCAGACAGAGCGAAGACTGGACAGGAGCCAGTGGCACGAGTGAGTGTGGAATTACAGCTGAAGCAAGCCAAGAGCTTGGCAGAGGTGTCACTAACTAGACCCCTATCCCAGCCCTGCAGTCCTACCCACGTCCCATCCCATCCTCCTGACTTGTCTGAGCTGCTGCTGTGCCCTCAGACCCCTCTCACAGGGTCATTTTTCTGCTGATTTCAGAGACAGAGACAACAAATAGCTGGTGCTGCACAGCCAGGGCACCCTTTGAGCGGTGAGGTCTGCAGAGCTATGTGCAAGGACCACACCAGAGAGCCCTGTTCCATGACAGCTCTGGCTAATCCACACCCCACACTGATCTGATGAGCCAGGAAAAAAGCCAGGACTAAAGTGGACAAACCACAGAAACTAAATATCCATATTCCTAACCACTTGCCATCACTGTAAAACGTCAGTGCCACAGTCACAACTCTCAAATTTGCCAAATGTAAGCTCCCATATCCAACCAGGCTGGGTGCTTTGAGTTTTTGAAGCTGCTGGGGATTACCCACCTGAGCCAGTTACCTTTTTGGGCGCTCCTTTCCGCAGATGGCCCGACTGGCTGCCCTGTGTCTGATCCAGATTCCGTTTCACTGCACCCTTTGGAGCTGCCACTCTATCCCCAGGATAACATATCTGCCATGCTCACGTGCAAAGCACAGAGTGACAGCTCCCTGGCCCCAGCCCAAAAATGTTATGACTTGTTAATTTAGCAAGACATTTAATTCACCACTGGCAGCATTGGCTGAAGAGCAAAATGAGGAAGTCAGATTCATCCTTGTCTCCAGTGCATCAAAATAAAAGAACATCTATAGCACTGCACAGCACACTCTTAGCAATCAGGAGCTCCTGGGCTGGACATTGGAGAAAATAATTGGAAATCAATGATGCTACACCTGCTCCATCTGCCTCCAGCCCTGCTCACACCGTGATCGGATTGTGCAGAGGTTTTGCACTACACCAAATATTGTTTTATTTGGCAGCTGTTGGTACTCTGTTTTTGTTAGCTGGGCTATCCATGCTCTGAAGGTACACATGGTATAAATTTAAAACTGATGAAGATTTTTCTTGATTTCCTTGTGCCATGGGGACAGAAACTCCCAGATAATTTCCCTCAGGAAGCATTTCTGGCCTATTGCTGAGTGTGCAGCTGTGTACTGAAGCATGTACTTGTTAGAATATGCTAGAGAAACATTATAATACTTAAAAGGTAGATAGTGTCTTATAATTTCAAAGCACTATATAAGCACTAACTAATTGAGGTTCATGGCATTGCCTTTAAGCAGATAAGGAACTACCACTGAAAAGTAGGTAGCAGCCAACACTTACTACCCTGAGGTCTGAACTACAGTAGTTATTTTTTCAGGTGTGGAATGGCAAAATATTCGAGTTTGCTCAGATGCCACTGTACAGTAATAACTGGCAAATGTCAGTATTTAAATGAAACTTCAAATGGAAACCCCCACACCCCCCCATCCACTCCCCCACCCACTCACCAGCCGAATTTGTACAGCTGAAGTGCTGCCATGACAGGACTTGTCACAACTTCTTTTCACACAAGTTACACAGCCTCTGTACCCCCTCGAGCAGTGGGGTGTAGGTTGGCTGAAAATCCTGCCCCTGGGAATCGCCCGAGAAAAGACAAGGCTCCAGCCCTGGTAGGCCGAGCAGGCTGTTGTCATACTAAGAAGGAGAACCAGTATTGTTGGTGGAAAGCCAGCACCTCATGCTCAGCCCTGCCAAGGCACTGGCTGCTCCTTTCTGTCTTCATTTCCTGTAGCAGGACAAGCTTCAAAGGGCTCCTGCGACAGCCGCCGGCTTTGATCCAGGGCTAAAACACCTTGGAGGTGGGAATCTCAGATACCAAAGCAGGTGCTGCATCACCACAGTAAGGCAAAGGAGAATCTCCAGGGCTCCTCAAACTTCTCTCCTTTTTTCTTCTTCACTGAACAAACCATTCAGCCCCAACAACACGCTTGCAGCCCAGTTTACGCACACATGGGTATTATCACACTGTGCTCACAGCCATTTATACCAGGCCACTCACCACAGGATTTCAAACCACTCAGGGCTCACCACTGCTGACTTGAGACAGAAACCTTCATATGTGAAAGCTGAAGTCATGGCAAGGAAACAAGTGGAAACTCTGTTGGTGATGGTGTGATCTGTGCTAACAGCAGTCACACTGAAAGCCATTAACTCCCAGAAAACAAGAGCCCTAGATGTTTCTGTTAGCTGAATGTGGGTTGGAGAGTACCAAAACTGAAGGGTTTGCCTTGAAAAGCTTATAGAGCATGTGCTCAGTGCTTGACTGAAGCTGTTCTGCTGGCTATTCAGGTGGTTGGTGGCTGCTGTGCCTGGGTCACTGTGCAGGGGTATGGAAGAGAATTACCCTCTGGAGGGTTCTTTTGGATATAATATAATTTATCACCCAGCATTGCCACAAAATGTATCTGCAGGATTCCTACATGCTATACTGCATTTCATTTATTTCAGAAATATTTAAATGTCTTGCTAGTTTGCCCTTAAATTTCTAGAAGGCAGAAGTTTGTGTCCTTGCCAAAGATGCAAATAAATGTGGATCTAGAAAGCAACAGACTGGACAGAGCGGATTTCATGGGGGGCAACAATCCTTCATGTTGCTGCCCACAGCATCAATTTACTCATCATGAAGAACTTACCTATTATTTTACACTCACAGTGCTTCAAGAACCGAGCCAGTGCTCATTACTGACAGCTACTGGGGGCCTAATTGCAGAGCACACACCTGATTGCTTTGGAGGGGCTGGATAACTGATTGGCTCTGCAGGCAGAGTGGCACTGCCTGACTTTCAGCATCTGCATGATTTGTGTCTCTGACTGAAACCCCAGATACCACAGGAAGGACTCACACAGATAGACTGCCTCACATCAACCACCTTCACACAGTCCACGCAGGGACCTCTTGTTACCTGCCTGTTAAAAAAACCCCTCATCATTTTATAATAGTAATTTTGGTTAATTAATTTTCTTTTTCATAAGTAGAGCACATGTCCTTTTTCTCTGGTGCAAAGCCTATCTCTGTTGCAGCTCACAGCCACATTTTGAAATGTGTTCTCCTAGGAAAGGTGGAAAATGCTTTCTTATATTTTGATCTTGAAGACTTCCCAACACTGACATTAGATAAAAATATGAAGCCAAAGGAACCATGGAATGGATAACTTTTGAGGGAGAGACAATCAGAAAATGCTCAAGGAGAAACATCTGGCCTCTCTCTTCCTGCTCCATGCCACCAGTCAGAGCTTTAAATGAAAAGTAACCCAAATGGGAAACCTGCTTATGACAGATGCAAGCGATTTGTTAGGGCTGTCCCTGCAATGCAATCCAAGAATAAATGGCACTGCTTTGATTCTGCAGTAACAACTTCACAAAACAACCCCACCAGGCAGGGAAACTGGCCACAGATGGGCTGGTGCTTGTGTTTTAAGGCTCTCAGCTCCAAATTTGGCCAGTTATCACTCCTGGAGTCTGAGGTCCTCATTAGCACAGCTCTTGTTGGGCTAGTGTTTACAAAGAACTGTCTAGTGGGTCCAAAAGTGATTTATGGGTGAAATTCAGAAAATAAAAAAGTGCAAAAAGAGAATTTTGTATGTGTAAAATGAGCAGAAGTCTGATCAGAATCTGACCCTGCATCTCTCAATGTGTGTGCATAAATATGTAGGAGCAGGGAGGCAGAGGAAATATGTGAGAGAAGCCATAAAAGCTCTCAGATAATGCCTCCAAAGTATTTCTAAGCCATTGCACAAGGAACAATATACAGAGTCTTAAATTCAGACACAAGGGATCTATTTACGTGGATAGAAGAATCCTCATGTGGAATACACTTACAAAGAACCTTCTTTAGGCAAAACAAACAAACAAACACTGGAGTCATTTATCTCCTTGCCCTCTTTCTGTGCTGGAATACAGGAGCTTCACAGTGTTACAGTCCCAAACCGTGGCAGGGGCCTCCTGCTTGTCCCTGCAGAATCCCACTTCAGTTCATTCAGCTGGTCAGGAGCAGAGGGCCCATTTCATGGGAGGACAAGGTAGGGTCTATGGTGAAGCAGCCTGTGAGACCAGGGTCTTTCCAAGCCATATGGGAATTGCCAAGGCAGCAATCTCCAAGCCAAAACAGGAAGGAACACCGTAGAGTTCAGTAACAACCACACTGCTAAAGCTCTTCTCCAAATAAATTTTCTTACAGATAGAAACTTTGCTGTTTGCCTAAACATTATTTCAGTACGAAATTGGTCTTTCAAAACTGATTAAGTAATCCAAGAGCTGAAATTTTTTCTTGATGCTGCTGAATAGGACCCATAGACTTTACCCCATATTGAACTTGGTAAGATTTGATTAATTGAATGGGGGAGAGGCAAATTCAGCAGCAGAATTAACAGGTTGTTACTCCCAGGTGAGAAACGGAACCACAGCTTCTCAGCATGGTGAATGCAGCCAGCACTTTCCTGTGCCAGACTCACAAATGGGCCTTTATGGTGCAGCTCCAACAGCATCCATCTCACACCAAGAGCTTCTTTGACCCTGAGGAGAGGGGAAAGCAAACTGGAGGAAGTCATCCTAAAAAAAAACTTGTTAGGGCCCACTCCCCTTACAAGCCGCTTGGAACAGCAGCTAGACGGTATTGGAATAAAGGAGGGATTTTCACGTAGGTAAATGCCAAAATACTGCAGAAAGTTAAAATTTGGATTACATTAGCTCCAACTATCAAGTGTGTTCATAAAATCAATATTAGATTTTTGGTGGATTTTTGCTACTGCTGCTGCTGCTGCAAAGCCATTTCTTTGTCCTCTCCTCCTCTGTGCACAGGACAGTGAAACCATCACTTCCAGGGCTCTCCTTGGCTCAAGTTCACTTTCTTTTGGAATGGGAATGGCTGGCCAAAGGCAGCACATTGCCTGTACCAAACCTCTGCAGGGCATCTAGACAATGTAACGAGGCTGTTAAATCCAGGCCTGCCAGGAAATGTAGAGAGAGCAGGTGGCAGTCTGAAGCAAGAGATCTTCACAGAGTTTGGGAAATGGGAACTGCTCCTGACAAATCTCCTTCTTACTGCAGACAGAGCCACTCTTCAAACCCCAAGCAAACATCTTAAAACAACTTAGGGAAGCAAACACTTCAGACCAAGTTTCTGTCCTTGTGCTAGGCACCTTCCCCATCATCACTACAACCTGCTTTTTATTCTTGCTTTTTCCAAACGCAGTGAGGCAGTTACCAGGGACTCTCCTGTTCTCTGCCAAGGAGCTCTGCACAAAATGAAATTTGCATGACTGACTGTTCTTTTTTGTCCAAGGAGACTTCCTGGACAACTGATCTTTCAAAAGCAGCGACCTTCGATTCGTTACAAAGAAAAACATCTAAGCAGCACTAAGTTACTTAGAAATATTTTCATGCTCAAACAACTGAAAAATTTTTCTGTATTCTCATATTTCCCATAAGTACTCACTTCTAGGCAGGGATCAATCAGATGGATTTTTAGATCATTACATAGATTTGAGAAGTCATTTAAGAGTCTTCAAAAAATGTCCTCTAAGTCAGATGCACAGCACTGCTAACAAAATGCTGTAACTCACATTGGTGTTTTACCTCAACACCACTTGGAACAATAAAATATTCATAAAAAGCCACTACTAGAATGTATTATCTCATCAGCGCATGGTGATAAGATTAAATTGTTTGGTGTTAGAAGTGATAAGGATTACCATATCAGTGTTTAGCTTGTTGAAATCGTATTACCTAGTGCCATTGACAGTAATCACATCAAAATTCTGGATAATTTCAAATGATTCAGTAATAATTACCAGACTGTGCTGTAGGCAGAGGGAAATGCTGGAATCTGCACAGCCAGTGCCGAATTTGTACAACGACTCAGTGTGATGGGATTTGTACCTTAAGAAAATTGACTGAGCTGATTCTCCTTAATCTTTCCTTTGGGGAATGTACTGCTCCAAATCAGATCAGGACAGGAGGGAAACAAGTATGGAAATTATTTTAAAAATTATTCAGCTGCTCTACAGCTCCTGTAGAAAATCCAGGATCAGGTCTGGGCTCTTTGGGGTAGGGCGCAGCCTGCTGTGGTCTGTGTTTAGCCATTATTCCTGCAGGCTCCTAGACCATGTGGCAACACAAATAAATAGCCAGTGATGACACATGCAGTGAGAACTTGGGCACAGAGCATCTCAGTTTGGTTGAACAGATGCAGCTTTGACACACACTGTTAGGCAGCCACTTTCACAAGAATTTGCCTAAGAGCTTAACTTTTATCATTTACTATTATTTCTTTACTGTCTTCAGTGTGCTCAGCTTACCAGACATACCCATTCACATACACAATACAGCAACTGCCAACCTCAGAGAGAGCTTATGCTTGATGGAAAGCCACAGAATAAATGAGTAGATACATAAACACTGAAAAGACAAGAGATGGTGAGCACAGACTTACTTAACCCTATTTTGACCCCTGCAAGAACTAAACTTTGTAAGGAAATATGTTTTCTAAGACAACACAAAGGTGTAATTCTAAGAAGTGAGATCTGGTGGGCAGGCACAGGATGGCAGATAGGAAAGGAGCGGATCTGTTTCCATATGTTACATGTGCATGTTCTTTCTCACTTATTTCCTTTCTGTATAAGTTGGTCTCCTGCTCTTACTAAACTATTATACAGAAAGGATGATCTCAGATACAGAATTGGTGTCATGCACTGAAGCGTCAAACCCTTTCTGCCAGCCAACCAAGCAGTCACATGACCACCATGTCTTCCCTTGAACTCATTTATCTTTTGTCACTGCTTAGAACACTCTGTCTAATTTTAGAAGGCAGTCCTGCAAACCCTTGCAGTGAATAATAACTTGTTCTGGCCAATAGTCCCAAAACGCACAAGTAGGAGTGCCAGAATCACAGAAACAGCTGAGACAGAGCTCAAGAGGTCATGGGGTCCCTCTGATCAGACCTGTCTTTCTGGGCTGACACTCACCCAGACACAGATCCCCAGTGCTGGAGCTTTACTGCTTCCCCAGCAATCTATCCCACTATTACTTCCCTACCCCTACCTGATAATGTTTACCTTAAAATCAAATTATCTTCCCTAATTAAAATCATGTCAATCATCTTTCATTCTCTCTGTTTCAAAGAAAGCAGATTATCACCCTTCATTTACCTCTTCTTTAGACTGAAAAAAAATTAAATTCCAATTCTTTAACTTTCTTCATTCATCCTCTCATTATTTCTTCTGACTTCTTCTAGATGTTCCCCATCTGGCTTGTATCTCCTCGGGCAGCACCCCGAGAGTGGTCCTGCTGATGTCCAGCGCTGCTGATGAGCAGAGCGGGGCTGTGTGTCCCAGAGCCCACCCTTTGTCCCTGCTCTCGGGCGCTTCCCTTTTCACAACACCAAGCAACTGTTGACTCATGCTCAGCTTGTGACATCCCAGATTATTTTCTGCTCTGTCTGCTATTTAGCAAGCTGTCCTCTGTCATGCCTTTCTGCAGTGAATTGTTCTTGTCTAAATGTTTTATCTTGCATCAGTCCCTATTTACCCTCATCTTTTCCTGGATTATGTCTCTAACTTTCAGGATAATTTTGAATTCTATGCTTGTACTCTACCATATCAGCAGTGCATATGAATGATAAAGGAATGCTTCCCATTCCGTCCTCCAGGTAACTAATAAACACACTGGGCCAAGGACAAACTGAAGGCTGGATTCTGTATCTCTTCTATTAGGCAATATTGTCTAATAACTTCACATCTAAGGAATTAGTCACCCAGATAAATACAAGCGAACTTGAGCCAGAGCTGAGAATTGAGGTCCTTAGGGTACAGATGTATTAATAACACCAAGGTTTTCAGGTATTTGTCCCAGCAGGAGAGTAATAAACAAGAATGTGCAGTTAGAGCCCATTTGGAAAGAAGACTGGGCAGCTACAGTAATTTTCATGCCACCAATTTTCTTTCCATCAGCCACAGCAGTTACATTCACCACAGGAAACCCACTATAATCTGTCACAATACAGGCCTTACACTTTTGGACTTAAAACATTTGGAAATACTTGTTCATAATTTTTCAAAATCCTACACAGAGATAAAAATATACAAATACATTTAATTTCCCTAGTTTCTTGTTTTAGCTCTTATTCAGCGAGACTCTGACATAAATAAAGTTGAATACACACAAACATTTTACTGTTAGATACTTCAATGACCAAAGGAATTAGGACCTGTAGTCTCACAGAAAATCTGGGGGCTGTTTTTTTGAACTAGAATATAAAAACCATTATGCCAGATTTCAGACTGAGTCCAGACAAGCACACCACCTAATACTGTGTAACACTGGATACTTTGGGAAACAGAGTAAGGAATAAATTAATAGGTGGGTGCTTCTTCCTCTGACACCCTCCTCAGATCTATCAGTGGCTTAGGTATTTTCTGAGCATTTCTTTTTGCATCTTGGTCATCACAAGAGCAAGCTTCTACCTGACTAATTTCAGCTACTATTATTCCAACTACTTTCAGTATTCCTTAAACTGAAATGGATAGTATAACCCCCTGGAATCTCACATTACATGCAGTGCCAGGGCTCTATTGATTCTGATCACACAATGCTAATATGCACCCATCAGTGATTTGGCCTGAAACAGATTTGAAAGATTTGTTAGAAACCATCACATGAAAACTAAAAGGACAGAAGAAATTACTGTAAAATTAAATTATTCATTTTTCCACAGGGACATGGAAAAAAGGACAGTCTCTAAAGGATTAGGATAAATCAGCTACTGCAATCAAATCTGCAAATGCTGAAAAATTGAAAGGCAATTCCAAGTGCTGCTGAAGCCATGCGAGGTCAAAATTTTAATGAAGTTCCACCAAAAATGCATAAGCAGTAATTACGTGACTGAACTGACAATCTGGGAAACGAGGTTTAAAAGGAAATAAAATGGATGTTACATTTGCAATTGCTGCAACATTAGCTCAAACATTCCCAAACTGCTCATCAGAGAAAAAGATAACACATTCTCCACATTGGGGCAGATTTTCTTAGCTCAGTTCCTGTGTGCCTACAGATAAAAGATATGCTTATCAAGCAGTATGTAGATACTTGGGAGAGGAGGGAGGGACAATGCCCCACTTCTATCTCAAGAGTTCTTTTAATCTCTCATGAATTTGTATGTGCTTGGCCTTTTTATTTTAACTTTACAGCCTCCACTGCACCACCACAAACATCCTGAGTGTGCAACACTTGGTTTATTTCCCTTCCTGTAATTCATACCTTCTGCTCTGAAGCCTTGCATGTGCAGAATATCAGGCGTGTCAAATTGCAAGCAGTGAGACCACTCATGTATGTGTCTGTTGAGATGGAAAGAAAAGAAAATGCCATCTCATCTGAAAATGAATTTTAGTTGCCCATTCTGTTTGCAAGCATCCCCTTCGGTGTGATTACTCCCATGGCAGTTGTCTCATCTTTCTCAGAGGAACAAAAATGTATAAATAGACTCTGACCTCTTTTATTGCAAAGTGTGTTAAAGAAATGGGAAAGTTAAGGAAAATAACAGTAACCTAATAAAAATTCAGAGGCACCTCAAAACATGAATGAATACTTTATTATTACAGATATGGAAAGAACAGCCCCATAACTACACATTACTTTTGGGGCCTGCAAAACATAAAAATTACATTCTATCAGGTAGTTTGACCATTTTTTCATACCACACCTATTGTACTTTATGCTGTTGAGAATCAATACAAACCATTTTGGTGATATTTTCTGATAGGTGCTGATTAAAGGAAGATGGAAAAATACACGGATACGGAACAAGGAATCAAGAAATGTGGGCTGGGCTTTTTTGCTCTGCTGCTTTGTTCATGAGATAACCAGAGATTTTGATTTCAATGACTCAGTCTTCTCATCTGTAAAATGAGGATAACATCTGAATGTCTCTCAGTGGAATGGTGAAATTTAATTTCAGCATGTGTATAAAGGACATGGAGATTGCTAAGTGGCACGGTGCTATTACCATACATTATAAACATAAACCTAGGAAATTTGGCATTGAATGTGTAGGGGTTTTTTCCCCTTTAGGCTGCCGTTTTGTTTTAAATAGTACTGCTAATAACTGACATTCTATTAACACTGAGAGGAAACAACAGACAAAGGATTCTCTACACATACATATAGCCAACATACCAAAAAAAAGAAACAAAGAACAGGGCAAGTCTGTGGTCTGAATAGTCAAGCTAAAATGGAGCCCTGCTTGGAATATTTAAAAGGTTCCCTTTTTGTTCTCTTGAAATACCACCTTATCTTACTGCTTCTTTTTCTGCATTCATCACATTTATGGGATAATTTTTTGGTCCACTGGCAGGTAGACTTTCTGTTCATGATTGCAAAAGGAGTTTCCTGCACAAGGCCCAAAGAACCTGCCCTTTAGTATGGCCATGGACACTGCTTTACCCTCACTGTTCTCAGAGCGTAAACTCAGAGACAAAATGAGAAGAGATTGTTCCTGAATTTATTGACAACCAACTAGAGCAGCATCTCTCCTTGAGAGCTCTCCATCGGAAGGCAATTCATCATCGTTAATAACACATTGATTTAGGTTGGAAAGGACCTTAAAGCCCATCCAGTTCCAACCCCCATGCAGTGATGGGATGACATTTGCAGTTGTTATGGGGACACAAATTACCCCTGGCCTGGGGAGCTGTCCCATGCCCATCCGGCTTGGAGCTGGCCAGCAGTGCTGGGCTCCCCTCAGCACCAGCCCAGGGGGGACCACGACGGCTCCCGTGGGACGGCCAATTCTGTCAGCCCCTTTGGCAAATGTTCATAGAATATTCAAAATATTCCACTAAACCACTAAACCAAAGGCATATTTAAGAGGGATCTGGCACTGGCTGACATAGTTTAGTGGTTGCACTGGCAGCACTGAGTGGACGGCTCGACTTAATGATCTTGAAGGTCTCTTCCAACCTTGACAATTCCATGATTCTAAATCACATCACTCAGCACCAGACCCAGACATCTCTAAAACACCTCCAGGGACGGTGACTCCACCACCTCTCAGGTCAGCCTGTTCCAATACCTGATCACCTGAACAGTGAATTTCTTTAATATCTAATCTGAATCTCTTGCTGTCGCCGTTTAAGGTCGTTTCCTCTGCTCCTCTCCCCGCAATCACGGCAGAAGAGACCGGCCCCACCGCACTGCACCCTCCTGTCAGGGAGTGATGGAGGTCCCCCCTGAGCCTCCTGGAGATCCCCGGCTCCCTCAGCCGCTGCTCATCAGACCCGTTCCCCCGTCCTTGCAGGAGGCTCGCCGCCCTTGGCCGGACACGCTCCAGCATCGCCCGTCCCTGTGGCAGCGCAGACCGAGGGCAGCGCCCGGCGCTCGCCGCGGCCGCCCCGGATGGACGCGGGAGCGCTCCCGGTGCCGGGCAGGGCGGGAGCGGGCGGAGCCTGCGCACTGCGCCCCGCGCCCCG
>VZTH01015469.1:181796-255672 GCA_013397815.1 Aleadryas rufinucha | reverse complement strand
AAGAGTAAAGATAATTGTGGTTTGATCTAAGCTAACTAATGAGGACTAGGTACAGAAACTACTCTGAGAGCCTCTTGCCTGATTGTTTTTCGTGTATCTGTGCAATTACATAAAGAAGAATGCTGGCAAAGGGTCCTGAATGCACAACTCTCATGTGGCATTCTTCAGTATGTTGGGTGTCGTAAATGTTATTTAATCACCTTTTGTTTCTATTTCAAAATTAAGACAGTTTAATGCTCCAGAAGGATAAAAGATCTGCCAAAAGATAGCACTTCTCACCTACGCAGGCTATGTCTCTTTGGACCTTATTCCTCCTGCTAGAACAGCTGAATTTTATTTTGTGTATTGGATGCACTTACGTGGTGGCTCCTAAGTTTTCCTAGACATGGGCACCCGTATTTGCTGACAGCTGTCACGACCTAGATTTAGTCCCAAAATCAGAGAGGAAATGCTCCTTGCGCCAGGCAGCTCCATCTCCCTTCAGAGATGCATGTGCACATCATGTTAAAAAAACAACCCCCCTCACTAGATCCTGTAAAGGCTAGACCTTGAATTTTTTTCCCTGAGGGGGTAGAAGTCACTGAACCAGAATGTAAACTTCAGTGTACATAGAATGCATTTGTAGCAGTTATGTGCTCAAAGATAAACTCAGTGCTAATGTGCAGTGAATCTATGCTGTCTGTGAGCTCACAGGCTGCTGCAGCTCTGCTCCTGATCTCTTGTCAGTAGCACTCCCTGGAGAGAGCAAATGATGTTTAGAAATTATCCTTGCAATCCAGTGGTTGACAGTGGAATTTGCAAGATAATTTGCCACAGTATTTGCTGCTCTTTAGAGAAGTTGTGAGCAGCAACCAAGTCTGATATTGCAGCTGTTTGGAGAAGATGTAGAAAAAAAAAGACACCCGAAGGAACCTTGACGTTCAGTCCCACGCTGCCCTTCGGCATGTTTGGGGAGGAATCTAACTTCCTGCTTTTCTAAGCTCGGTTGGCTGCGTGGGGGGACTCCTCAGTTCCAAAATACCTGCTAACTAGAATGCTTGGACCCAGTATCTGCTGCTCTGAGGGCAGTTGTGTACTTTGCTGTCTTAATCAATCTGGAGAACAAACATCTTTGTAAAATAAATACAGTGTTGTGTGCCTTCAGTAGTTTGTCAGTGAACTTCTGTCTGGGAATCTCACATTTAAAGACAATAAATAAAAAGAATGAGCATCTTGCTGAGAAACCACAGCTCTTTCTGACAGCCTAGCTAAGAAGTGTGTATATGTACTGTCTGTATAGTCACCTTCTGCATAGGTTCCTTTGTGGGTCCTTATTAAAAGACACTTCTGGGTTCTTGTTCTGTTCACTTCTGCCCTCTCTGACCAGCCTCTTGATACTGGTTTTATTTGTGGGTGATTGGTGCTTGTTAATTATTTTAGGCCTTGCAAGTGTAGAGTCCCGTGGTACCACTTGTAACTAATTTCCATACCAATTTGGTACATTTGGCAAGAAAAATATTCTCTTAAGTTCAGTCTAGTATTGAGGTAAGAAAAAGGTGTTTCTCCTTCTTTGAGTATCAGCTGTAATTAAGATTCTGCAGACCAGCTCATGCCTGCAGTGCCAGTTCTGCAGTTCCTTTGTAATCATTTTCTGCCCTGACACACTTGTCCAATCTTATTTCCTTTATGTGGATGACAAAAAGCAGAATTTGCTACTACAACTAGAAGGCAGTTAAGGTACAACTAGAAGGCAGTTAAGGTACAACTAGAAGGCAGTTAAGGTTTCTGAACATCACCTAACATTAGAAATGAATTGTAATTGTACACTGAAGCAGCAGTGCATAGATGGCAGTTGCTTACCCCATTTTTATTATCCATGTTTGCTGCTGTCATCCCTCAGGGATGAAGAGGAATTTTTGATCCTATTCTAAGGCCATAAGTACTGCTGAGCTTGTTAAGATGTGAGAAGAGAGGAATAGTCAGGTACTTGTGGTTTATGCAGTAAATGAGGTTTTCCTTGAGAGGTGTGGGTAATCAGAGGAAAAATACCTATAATTTAAGCTGCTGTAGTCTATATTTATTGTCTGCATTTTCACTGGAATACTGAAAACTCCTGTCTTTTGTCGTATGGGTGGTAGAGAATGTTGGGAGTTTTACCAGAGCTTGGTAGTCTTGTGCTGTTGCCAGGACTTTCACTCATGTATTGAATTGCTATTGCGAAGGTTGTTCGAAACAGTATATTTAAATGCTGTTCGTATATATTTTCCTTTCCAAGATCTGCATGATCTTTTGGGAAACCTGTCTCAGGTTTGGGAAAAAAATAAAGTGCCTTTTTCAGCAAATCTAGCTGCAGGCATAAATTCCATGACCTGCAGGTCCCAGTTTGGTTGGAAGTTTTCTAATAAAACAACAGCTTCATTCCATGCAATCAGTTTTTTCTCCCTGTGTAAGTGACACTGTCTGGCTTTGTCCATCTTGCCCAGGCCACAGTTCTTAGCAACAGCTTTAACAAGTGCATGTACACAGAATTGGCATGAAAAGAAGGATGGATGGATGGATAACTAATAGTGCAACTTCATTGCTCAAGCAAGTAGTCAGGAACGTGCACAGATTTGTCTGGTCTCTAGGTGACAGTTATAAAACATACCTTAAGAACACAAGCTTGTACCAGCACCTGTAGGAGTACTAGAGAACTCTTGGGTACAGTCTTGGTCCCACAACAGAAGATGGTGAGTGCTGTCTAGAGGAAATTACTTTGGATCCAGATGCATATGTCAGTCAGACAATTGATGAATTGAACTGTGCATCAGAGCTGCTTGCTGGAAGAAAGAATTTACTTCTGAATTTGGATCCTTGAAAGCCTTTGGGATTTGCAGTGTGGTTGTCAGTAGAGGTGGACTTCAGATCTTGCCTGGGGAGCTGCAAGACAAGGAAACCATTCCTTGCCAGGTTTCTCACAACATGGGAGTGCTAAATTAAAAGCATGTTGAGCATTCAGTTGTTGTCTCACTTGGTGATGTTTGAATGAGTGACTGGTACATGTTCCATCTGTGGAGTAGGGGCAGCCCATGACTGGGGCATTCAGCTGGTGATCACTTCGGCTGGCTTCAATTTCTTGTTCCATCAAACTCCTCGGGACTTTGGAGAAAGTTTTAAGGGTTTTTTGTGCTTCATCTTTTTTCCCTGCATGAAAGTAGTTAACACTGCTTTGCAGAGTGCCAAGATGATAAATGCAAAGGACTGCTCAGAAATTGGATTTCATGTAGATCTCAGTGGTGAGAGAAAATTCCCAAATCAGACTGAGAACTTAATGTAATTGTGATGGCTATGAGCCTTAATTTCATTTTCTTCTTCTTCATGGAAATACAGTCGTACAGGGTAGGGATAATTTCATGCTGATTCATAAAGATGAATGGTATGTATTTAGGTGCTTAGCATTCTGAAGATTACTTCCAGTTGTAAGTGGTTTATAGAAGGTTTTATTCGAATTTAAAACTTTAAATTCTTGAGATTTCTCGAAATGCATTCAAGAGAGGGATCTTCCTTGCTGTAAGGAGAAGAAAAGCAAACAAACAAAAAACCCACCCAAACCGTGTGCATATACAGCATTTTTTTTTCCAGTTTCTTATGAAGAGCGTTCCATTGTCTACATATTTCTTCATGTGTTAAAATTGCAAAATTAAAATTTGGCTTCCATGCTTCAATTCAGATGAAACTATTTAGCAAATAATGAGTTGCAAGGGTCGTAACTCCAATGGTGAGAGCCCAGAGATGCTGTGGCTTACACTGTCCCTAACTGTGCATAGTCTTAAAGACTTCTGCTTCTTCATACACTTGTGTTTTTCAAAAAGAAAACAGAGGAATATTTAAAGTACTGATATTCTGTTATTGTCAGTTCTTAAAGGTGATAAGAGAGTAAAGAAGGGCTAGTATGGTTTACTGTAAGATAAATGGAAGAAATAATCTAGGTTAGTCATAATAATAGGGGTATCAAAAGCTGCTGGTTGTCTTTAAATTTGATTAAATAGTTGGAGATGCTTGCAGTCCTCTTGTGAAAGGACACCCTGACAAAAAAAATTCTGAGCATGCAATTTTAATGACTTCTGTGAATATGACCTATCAGGTTACTTGTGGTATTTTAAAATCCAACCGGGACTGCAAATTTCTTGTCTGCCACAAATAAATTAGTGCAATTTAGCTTCCAATTATGCAACTTACAACCAGGTTAATTTTAATTGATGATATGCTTTCAGTGTGTTTGCATATGCCTGTCCAATAATCAAAACCTGTCTAGATGTTGGTGATTAAGTTTTTTGGAGTGTGGGGTTCATGGAAGAAAAAAGTGTTGCTCGGAATTGCTTTTATTTGAAAGAGACAGAAACCGCTGCTGTGCTGCATAATGCCTGTGCATAAAGGGACACAAGTCTTTGCTTTTAAGGAAGGCTGACCTAGTTGCTTGACATTTGTTTTCACCTAAATTATTTTTATATTCCAGTCAGTTTGGAACTTCTGCTTTCTAGGTGAAGGATCCCAAGCAGATGTTGCCGTTGAAGAAAACAGTTACCACTGGCCATGCTCAGAATACCTCTCTTTTCTCATGGTGTTTTTTGCCTTCATAATTCACAGGGAACTTCTAAAATACTCTTTTATGAGTACTTAACTGACTCTTAATTTACAGACACACTCTGTTGTTTAAATGCACTGACCTGAATCTTGGGAGGGAGCATAGATATTGTAGTAGCTTGTTCTCTGGGCAAGCGTTTCAAAGCTTCCAAGTGTTAAAATTCCTCTCCCAAGTCCAAGAAGGCTTGGCTATGAGCATATAGAAATACTGTAGGGAACTTTATACTTAAAGAATATCATTTAATAGAACACATTTATTAATTTCAAAGCTTATCCTCTGTTTAATTTTGCCAAGAGAATTTCTTAGAGGAACATTTTCGCAGCACAGTGTTGATCAATAATATGTAAGTTATGTTCTGGACATTAAAACCAAGGACAGTCATCTCCAGATGACCAGATCAGTGAGTGTCACCTTACTCACTTTCAGATTTCTTTAAAAGACTTTCTGCCACTAGGTAATGAATTAAGAAGAAAATATAGTCTCTTTATTGGTCTCTTTAGCTGTTTTTTCCTTCTTGCTTTTTTTTCACCCATTTGCCACTTTTCACTTATCCTTCAAGTTCTTTGGGGCAGGGACTGATTCATGGTTACTTTGCTGGGGTCTTACATTGCAGGTAGTGGAATGTCTAATTTTTTAATGAGTTGGGTGAACTGTACAGCTTTAAGAGAATTTGCAAATTATTTCGTTTTACATTTTGCACCCCTCTGTTCTGCTGTAGACAGAGGGTTTGGTACATTAAACACACTGTGGACCTGTCAGTGTCCTGCAGCACTTTTCTGTATGGAGTGATGTGATTTGAGACTGGCCTGTTGGGGGTGAATGCCAACACCAGTCTCTCCTCTTCTGAAGCATAGACAGTGTTTGAATGAGTGCTAAATATTCCATAAATTCATCAAGTGTAAAAGGCAAAAGCAGTAGTTTTCACTGCTGTCTTGTGAAGGAGCTGCTATCCACCTAAAGAAAGCTCAAAATGGTGTTTTCACAGGGTTTGTCTCAAGTCCATTGTGACTCAAAGTGCTAGGCTGTGTTCTGGGCTGGCATTGTTTGGGCTTCGTGAATTAAACAATAGCCACAGCCTGCAAACAAGAGGACAAAAGCGTCTTCAAGGCCATGCTTCCAGCAAGTGAAAAAAACCAGACTGTTCAGGAAAGAGGGAAGTTGTGGAGAGAAGTTAGCTATTGCCAGTGTTATGGATAGTGCAGTGTAAGAGAAAGAAACAATGCAATTAAAAAAACAGACGTGAAATAAGAGAAGAGAGCAGGAGTTTGTCTTGAAGTTACTTTTTGCCATGGCTGTGCAGGAGTGTGAAGAGGAGTCAGTGTTAGGCAGCCTCCAGAGTTGGAGGAGTAAAGCAGAGAGCTGATTCCTGTCTGTAGCTTTTGCCAATGCTCGAGCTGGAATTCCAGTGGGAACTGAACTGCTCAGAGGAGGTTAAAGTGGAACTGCTCTGGAATCTCTGAAGCCAGTCCAGCATTGAGGGGCAACATACGTACTCCTGAGGCACTGGACAGTGATATTAAAGAGAGAAAATTATCTGTAAAGTAGGTTACTGATAATCTTCCACTCTGTGTTTAAAACTCCACCATTTTACCTTATGGGTCCTTCTGTAGCTGTTAAACCTGTGTCTGATTCTGTCCAGTTGGGAGTGTTAAATCTGTATACACCTGTATATAAGCATTTATGTCACATAACTAGTAAATTCCACAGTGAATCCACTTGAAATTATGTAAATGCATATTCATTGCATAGACTGCTTTCATTTTAGTCCAGTGTATTAGGATACTTTGGAATTTCCAGTGTGCAGAAACAGGTAAATATTTCTGCTAAGCTTGAGAAGATTCACAAGGGTCTTTGTCAGAGTAGAGTTTCTGCTGTCATTCCATTTAATTTTTTTCAAGAGATGAATAATAATACCCCTCACTAATAAAGATCCCCAGATTGTGGAGGCCAGGTGTCTTTTCCAGAGAAGAGGACAGATTTAGCTTGTCAGCCCTGTGTGGACAGTGCTTCTTACTAACCTTATGATGGCTTCTGCAAGAATTGCTAACGTCTTTGTCCTTTCTGAGCATTGTGCTGGCAGTTGCTTTTCTCATTAAGTAGCAAGAAGCATAACTCATGGCTGGGCAGTGTAAGTGAGATTAAAATAAGAGAATACAGTGACAGTGGGAGTCAGTGAGACTCCACAGATATGTTTTCAGTACTGTTCAGACTACTAAAAGTAGTAAGGATGGTACTCATCTGATGTGGCTGTCAGGCAGTGGTGTAGTGTCTCTGACTGTAGAAAGTTTCTGGAGATGGCTGCCAGTTCTCTTAAGGACAGATTTCAATGCCTTGGTCTGTGCTTGTATTACATTGAAGTTTGGTTTAGATTATGTGTTTCCCCTAGGGCAAAGTATACAGAGATCAGTGCAAAAATTAACTAGCAATCTTCCTAGTGCCTTTCTCGTCATGCCCTAGGCTGAATGAGTATCATAATATGTCTTTCAGATTGCTTCAGCTGTATCTTTGCAGGTTTCCTTTTAAGAAATAAGTAATTTTGTTAATTATATGATTAAAAATATATATTTCTAGCTCTTAATCTGAATGTGGATGTTTAAAGATGAGTAAAAGTGTAAGTTCTTGCAAATACGTCTCAAATACTTGTGGAGCTGCTAATTCATATACTGCACAGGAATGCTTGTGTTGGTTTTTCCAGTGAGATCAAAACTTGCGATGAACTGGAGAAATCACCCTGAACTGCCTTGAACTTTGGGAGCAAAACCAGGTTGTTGTACAGAATTAGCTGCAGAAATGGTCTTAAAGGGAGGAAAGCACATGAAGGGAGTAAAATAGGTATCCCATGTAGTGAATAAATACAGGACAAAGTTTGCAAATAGTCTGGGATAGGGATAAGAGAACAGGAAGCTCTTGTAGCCTGCTGAAGCTGAGAGCGTGCACTGCTTTCTGGAGATCTGTGTGCTCCCCATCTGGTGGCTGCCCAGACAAAACAGGAGAACCATCTGCCTTCCAGCTGGTCCGTCAGAAGGTGCCTACTGGGAAGCTCACGTGTTTGCTTGTGGAGCCTGTCAGTCCTTGCAGCCCAGAGATGGGATGTGAGGATCAACGGGGAAAGACAGGAAAGGGGAGAACAGGAAGAAGAGGAATGCACACAGAGAGGGCTTTCTCTTCATTGTTAGAAACTACTTTCTCTGTTGTCCATTTGTTTTGTGTGAAGGTGCATCCTTCCTCTGGTGTCATCTGAACAAGGAGTCATGGTGTAAAAACCAATACCTAATTTTTCTTAAAGCTTCAAACATATGATCTTGCATCCATTTGTCTTAACCTGTGTTAATTAATGAGTGGAAATCAGCTTAAAAGGCAGTGCACGGAAATCTCAAACTTGAATGCTGACTTTCCTCATCTTTCCTGAAAGTATGTTCAAAAATTATTAAAAGGGTCTGAACACTTACTGACAAATAGTAGCTCCCTGTAGTGGAGCAAGACAAAAATGGCAGTCTTGCAGATTTGGCACAGTTTGCTATAAAATCAGAGATATTTTGCTGGAAAGTTCACTTTTGGTTCATGGATTGCTTATTGGCTTCTTGTTACCAGCTTTGAACTTTTATGGAAACACTTAGATTCATAACAATGCTTAACATTCAGGAGACCTCCTAACACCCCCTATTTCAGAAGCTTAGTCTGGGATTTTTTTGTTTGTTTGCTTTGCATAACGAGTCATTAAATCATAAGCAGAAGGATTGCTGTAAAAGTCAGCACATTCTGCTCTCCTTTGTAGTTCTGCAAGGGAAGAGAAGAGTGAGTGGGGCAGCGTCCGGCCGGGTCGTGGACACCGGAGAGGCGATGGGATGGAGCCCTGAACCTCACTGGGTAAAGGGACGGAGCCACTTCAGTCCCTAATGAGGTTTACTAAGAACAGCAGCGGGTCCTTTGCCAGTCTTGGCAGGGGCCAAGGGTATTAGCTGTGTGCAGGGGTTGAAATAGAAATCAAGGTTTATTTTTAGCACTGGTCTCTTCAGGGCATATTGGAAACCTGATCAGGGAAGGGAAGTACCGTCATGCTCAGTGTGAGGGAGGCATCTCAGCACCTGCACTGTCAGTGGATCATGAGCTGGAGCTGAAATTGGGAGAGATGGATTTATCTAGAACGTCACCTCCTGGTGTTTCTGTGGGTTTGGTTTATCTCTGATTTGCTTGGCCAGATCTGTGCTGCTAAACGGTGATGAGGGTGCAGAAGGAGAACTGCTTCCCAAATTACCTAATCATGTTATGTTTTAAATAGCTCTATTTTATTATGCATGAATGCAGATATTATTATGGGCCTCATGCATGGCTTATACTTTTATTAATTTTACCCGGAGCATTTAAAGGTAGACTACTGTAAAATAAACACACAAATTATGCTGATCACAAAGTATTGTTGTGAAAGACTGCTGTGGGAGGGCCAGCTCAGAATAGAAATGAGATTTAATTTGACTGTAGGAGAAATTTTCTTCTCCAGGGAGTTTGCTGAATATGTCCATGAAGGCACCACCCCAGTAATGCAACATGTGACACGGATCCTAGTGAAATGGTTGTTAACTGGTTTCCTGTTCTGGGGTATCCTGATTCATTACAGAAGTATTAGGCTTATTTTACAGAGGTGTATTTGTGGAAAATTCTTTTCAATGAAGCTTCGCTCCATAGCAGACTGCTACATTCATTATGGAAAACTAGGCAAAGAAATTATAGGTATCTGTGCCAAAAAAACCTTAAAATTTATGAATTATTAAGGTTTCTTTTATAATATTAAAGCAAAATAAGATATGTATTTTGTAAAGATTGCACATTGCGACAATATGGAGTGCATTTTCTTTTACTGTAGTAAAATGTGGACTTTGAAAATCACAGTTTTGTATTGTAAATTTACCATGACATTGTCAAGGGCTATAAAACCTGTCTGTTGACCAGGGACTTGGTGAAATTGAGCTCATATATCTCAGGCATGTATCTAATGTGATGTCTGTTCCCCTTTTATTAATTTTCTGTTCAGATCTCCAGTTCACATTTAATTCTGGCTTTCTGTTGGTTAAATGGATCACATCCATGTGACACGAAGGCACATGCCTTGTGCCTCAAATCTGCTACTTTCAAATTTGTAAGCACATAGTTTCTGTGCAAATAATGAAGCATTGAAGGAGTGAATATAAAATATGTTATCTGACATACAAAAACCCTTGATGTGCAAAGTCCTTTGGCTGGGTATTTCTAGACTTTTTTCACCTCTGTGTCCTCTGCAAGCTGAACTGTTTCTGTAACCCACTTCCCTGTCTTACAGAACCTCAAGTAATCTTTTGCAACCTTAATTAATTAAGATAAACTTACTAATTGCTTTGCAGATGTGACACTTTTAAATGAGTGCCTTCTAATCATGAACATTATTCCAACTGTATGTTTATTTTCGATTGAGTAAATAAATACATAATCCCCCATATCCATTATGGCCATTTCTTTCAGCAAGATTTTTAATAGTGAAATACTTCTGCAAGTAAAATAAAATTAATATTCTACCTGTTTAATTGCAGGTTGCTTCTTACTATAACTTAGTTATGGAAATTTGGATGTTTAAACTTAAGAGAGTTGAGGCAAAATTCCAATGATGGGTCTTAACTGAAGTTGGTGTAGGTGAAGAGTGAATTTGTTCTGTTGGGATTATTTCCTGCCTGGGTTGAGTTGGCTCAGGCTGCCTGGGCACCGCTGTCTCCTCCCTTGGGGAAAGATGTACCTGGATTTCTGTATTTGTCTGAAATCTAAGTGGTATTTCAAGAAGCTTATGTTCCTTCAGCCTTTGTGATGTACGAAGGTGTCGTTGGATGTGAATGCCCTGGCTGTTCGTTTCTGCTCTCAGAACACCTGCTGTGGGCTGCTTTTCCTCTGGCTGTTTCCACTTCTGCTTGTGTTAGAATAGATAATTTTGTTGTTCTCCACTTGGTGTTTTTTTAGGCTGGATTCCCATCCGTGTGACATGCAGCAGTGTACAAAAATCAGATTTTTGTCTGACTTTTGATCTAGATAGTGAAATTACAGTGAGCCCTTTTTAAGCTGTTTTTTTTCCCAATTGGTAATCTCATCATGTGGTACTATCTGGTCTCTGACTTGTTTGAAAAGAGCCTCAGAGATGTATAGGATGGGGTTGAGGAAGACTTTTGTTTGCTGCTGCAGGGAAAAATTAATTCAAGACTTGGCAACAGCTGCGGGTGACAATTTAGAGTTGCTGAATAAGTATTGTAATCAGCATTTATCACTGACATCACATGGGATTAAACACTTTGAGGTGATTGTTCTTGGGCACAGCCTTAGGGAGGGTTATTACCATGACACAACTAGTTGTCATGGCAATGCATGGAGAAGAGGGAGACTCTTCCTTCCCCTTTTGGATTCTGCACTAGTCTTATTAAAGGGAAGTCAGATCGTTGGCTAAGTTGTAATCTTCTTTTTTAAAATATAACAGCAAATTGTACTATTGGTCTTTCATGTTCTGGTTGAGATCATAGCATGTTACATGTTCCTTTTGTGGATTTGCCTTTTCTGTGTAAAACTGTCCTCAACTTTCTCATGTTTGGGTGGTTGTGTGGTATGTTCCCTTGCTTGCCCTGAAGTTGGGCTTTTCCAAGGAACCCAGTTGAGCTCCCGGTGTGTTGTCAGCCAAGGTGAGAACAAGGTGGCAGTGTGTGTGTGAGGACACTTCTGTTTGAGCTGTGCAGGGCAGTGGGGTAATGCTGTCTTACAGGTTGCCCTGCCTGCTTTCCCTGTAACGCTTCACCTTCACGCCCTGCAAAGTGATTAGAGAAAGCTGATACTGAAACAAAGAAAATCTGAGGAAAGTGATACAGTAAATTAGTCTCCCTGACTTGGTAATGGGTTTTGTTATTTAGTGAAATTAATATTGGTAGCATTTCTTTTCTGTGTGATTATCTTCGAGTTGTAACCCTGCATTTTGCTGAAGTCACCTTGGTTGAAACTCAGATAAGGTGAATGGGTCGCTGCACAAATGCTCAAATTACTGTTTTGGAGTCTAATTTATAATTAAAATTTATTTTTGAAGATCCAGTTTCAGAAGTATGTTGTAAGCATCCCTTAATGGTTTACTTTATGCAGTTAATCCCCTTTCTGTTTCATGTCACGAAGTAATTACAGGTCTTCATAAATCTCTCCCTGCTTGGGTCTCATCAAAATATGATTCTACCAGTGCTAATGGACTATTACATACCTGTGTCCAGCCACAAATGCTCATGTGGTAGCGAAGAGTTTTTATTATTAAGTGTAAGTCAGACAAATAACTTCGCAAAATAATGGGGTTTGTCTTAGAAGAGTTATTAAATAAGTTTGATCTTTGAAACTCTATAGTCTTAAAACATAAGGTTTGGTAAATGTTGTTTTTACAACAAAAAGCTATGCTAGGTCTCAACTCTCATTTGACAAGTTCTTCCTTACAAGTTGAGCAGTGCCCAGTTAGTTATTTAATAAAAGCATCAGCAACCTCAAATAGAATTTTATGTATTTATTTTAGATATTTATTTCATGAGTTTCAGTGTAGAGCTTTTCTTAATGTGGAATGATTCTTTCTCACAGTTGCTGCAGCCCAAGCCATAGCAGAAGAAAGAAGAAGCCAAAGTGGCATTAGCCCTCTTGCAGTCCAGACCTCAATAAAGACAGCAACTAAACCAGGTATAATTAGAGGTCATTGCTCTTAATGAAGTGCTGGGTTCACAAGGGAGAGTTAGTAGGGATTGAAAAGAACGTATTTAAAAAACAGTTTGGTGCTCTTTCTTCACGGAGCATCAGAGCACCTGGTAGATGGTTTGTAGGTCTGATTTTGGTGACAGATTTCTGCTTTTGGCTGGCTCAGAGTTCAGTTGAAGTTGCCTGTCTTGTAAGCGGGGCATGACAGCAAAGATAAATAATTGGTTTGTGCTCTGGGCAAGTTACCAGCTCACTTCTTGCTGAAATTCAAGTTTTTATACCTGCAAAGACTGCTTAAGTGTTGATTCTGCTTAGTCTGCAAATGAGCTGTCCTGCAGTGCTCTGAATTTGTCATGGTGGGTGAACTATCTGCTCCCAGATGGTATTTTCCTAAATTCCTGTAATTCTTGTTTATGGGAGTTAATATGTACAAGAATGAGGATCAGAGCTGAATTTGGAATAGGGTATGTTCTCACATGTCTGACTTACTAGGCTTTCTTTTGACTGTACGTATTGAGCCTTTAATATGGTGTCTGCTTTCTCTTGCACCTATTAAAAATAGTGTTGTGAGAGAATGGAAAGGGGGGAAAAAGAGGATGTTCAGCTTTCTATGAATTTTTCAGATGGTATCTTTAATCTCTCTATAGAGTGTGCAGTGATTTGGTGTTGTGTGCATCTCTCAGGAAGTTTCATTCTCCTTTTTATAGTTAAGACTTTTGACTTTTTATTTAAATTTAAATGTTCAAAATCGCTGACAATTATGTGTCTTAATTTTTTGTTTTGACAGTGATAGATGGTTCCATGCTAAGAACAGAAGAAAGGCAAAGACTGGCCAGGGAGCGTAGAGAAGAGCGGGAAAAGCAACATGGTATTTTCATGTTTCACTTGAAATAAAATGTTCTACAATGTTTGTGTTAAAGGAATTACTATCCTCCTTACCCATGTTCTTTTTGTCACTTCTTGTCAGCATGCTGGGGACAAGAAACAAGGTTTGCTCTTGGTCTTGTATCAGTGTCCATCTGTGAACCTGAATGAAGAAGTTTTTGATTTGAGAGGAAAACAACTGTAGAGAGTTTTAGCTTGTTGAAGCTCTGTGTCACTTCTGACCTTCCATTTCATAATGACCACCCAGCAAATTTAGCCAATTCCTTACTGAAAGCCTTAACAAAAACACTTTGGAAAATAAAACTTTTAGCTTAGAACTGCTTCCTATAGCTCTGAAGACTGAGGTTCGGAGAATGCTGATTCAGAGGAAACCAAAAAGATTTAGCTGCTTGAATGGCTTGTTTGCCTTGAACACTGCTTCCCTTGTTTCCCAGCACACTGAAATGACTCCTGGATTGAAGTGTCAGCAGTATACACTTTATGTTAGCAGGGAATCTGAGACTAGAGAACAGCAGAAGACTCTTGCCCAGCTTTATGCTGTTTGTGATGTGAATCAGTGCGTGTGTGTATAGTAGGAGATGAAAGGGTCCCAGTGTGCCCTGCAGTCCTGGGTCTTGGGCTCCCAGCTTGTGAGGAGAGATGTCTCTCTGAGCTGTGTGTTTGTTTCTTAACATAAAATCAAAGACCCACAACAACAGGAGTTAGTGTGTTATCCTAATATGGGAACAGGGTAGTATCATGATGCATATAAAATTCAGAAATATTCTGGGGGCCCTATGTGTAGATGCTGCCTATGCATTGTTGGTGTAATTGTCTGGTCTCTTGGTTCATTTTGTCTGTCTGGCCATGGAAAATACCCTGTGCATTCACCCACTAGCTTTGTGTCACAGGGCCTAAGGCTTCCTGTTGAACTGCACACAGCTGTTCCTTGGTGGAGGCTGCAGAGAATAGTGATACAACTATTTTCAACTCCAATGCAGGAACTGTAGGGTCTTCCCATCTTTTCACTCAGTGCCTTAAATATTTTTATTATATTTTGTTCTTTAAAAAAAAAAAAAGAAAAACACAACATAGAAAATACCACTTTTGATTCTTAATTTACTGCTTCCTTAGAGACATCACTATTATGTTGATAAGAAAAGTGTATGCTTAACATAGGGAATATACATATCCTGATATTCCTGTCTAGACAGTAAAGCCTAGTGGCAAGCAAGGTTCTAATTCCACTTCCAACCTGGGGACAGAATTAAAGATAAATCTGTTGTCATGTGTGATGTCATCCACCTCTGCAAGCTCATCTTTCTGTACATTTTCACTTCAAATGGTAATAATTCTGCTTGGATAGTCGCTTGCTTGTAAGTTGTGTTCCAATATCAATGAATCGCTAAGTTTGATTTTAATTTTTTCTTAAAAATATATTCTCACAGCTGCCAAAGAGACACAAATCCTTGAAAAGGAGAGAAAAGCAAAACTCCAGTATGAAAAACAGTTAGAAGAAAGACAGAGAAAGCTAAAAGAAATGAAGCAGAAAGAGGAACAACGGAGGGCAGCAGTAGAAGAAAAGAGGAAACAAAAAATAGAGGAGGAAAAGGTAAAGCACATCAAAGTTCTGTAGTTTAAAACTACATTGTTTTCCTACATTACCATGCTCTGAAGTGGTGTGAATGAGAAACTTATGGAAATGATGAATGTATTAGAACATAAAAGTATTTTCCACATCTACAATGGGCTGTGTAGGCATATGTCCACCTTCCCCACAGAGCTTTAGCTATAGCTGAGGCACTCGGGACATCAGGAGCTGTGGCTGTTTGAGTGCTGGCTATTTTTCACATGAGCAAAAACCCCACGCCATATTCCTAGATTCCCAGATGCCTTCAGAGCACTTTTTAGAGTCTGCCTGTAAATCAGCATGGGTGTCAGGTCTTAAACTTAATTCTCTTATTCTGTGTCTTGCTTCCTTTTAGCCCTGCTGTGGCTTGAGACTCACATTCTCTTAGTTGTTCTAAATCAGAATTCATTCCTGTATGATGAAAGGTGGTGATGTTACCTCTGTATTTGTCATTTGCTGGTTTGAACTGTGTAGTGACTGTTCTCACTGGCCTTTGCTCTGACTGCACATGGGCAGGCAGAGCAATGTTTGAGTTTGGGACTTACTGCAAATGAATAGAAGCTGATAGCAGAAATAAACGCATGAAGTTATTCCATCCTTTTGACAAGTAACTCTGTTAGTGCATATTAAATGTGCAAGTTCTGAAAGAGTTCATTTCCAGGGTGTCAGCAGTGGAAGCACCACACGTCTGTGCTTTCATAAGCTGGCTGTAAGAACTTAATGTGGGTCACTGGTGAAGAGCCTGTAAGCCTGGCTGGCTGCTCCTTTGGAGTCCAGCACTGTTATACTGTTCTAGCAATCCATCTTTTCTACCCTTTTTGACTGGCAGTATTCTACACTGGTATTTGGTTTTCTGTAATCAGCTCCTGGGTGTGATCAGATTGATATTTCATTTGAACTTCATGGAATAGTTTACATTGCTGAAGGACAGAAATGTTTGGGTGGGCTGTGACTGCAGTCCAATGCAGTGTCATTTCTTTAAGCAACTACTTTATGCAAAAAGCATCTCTTATGCTTCAAAAAGGTGTTACATTTACATTTATTACATTTATTCATGTAGTTTTGAGGATGGTAGATATGTTTTAAGTGGCCACCAGAGTGAATAATCAAGGAAGACAAGGACTAACAATGAGGTGTTAATGTTGTCTTTTACTCAGTCCCTGGAGATGACCTTCTACATAGAGAGTCATACATGCAGAATCTGGAAGATGGGAAGACAGTATGGATTTGACCTGTAAAACCTTGCTTTCAGTCAGAAAGTTGAAACAGATCTTGACTTTGGTACTCTGACAGGAGGAAAAGATACCAGCAAGATAACCATCTACAATTGTAAATTTGGTAGATAGAAGTGCATCAAAATACATAGATCCCAACATTATTAACTTATTCAGCCAAGTCTCATTTAATTAATCATCTAATAAGGTAGAAGCAGCACAGTAGCAAATACTGTGGAAAAGGAAGTGGTTTAAAGAATCTTGAAGACCACTAGCCATGGTGAGGATTCAGGTACCTGTCTCCCCACAGCTCCTCAGTTATTCTGTACATCTCTGCAGCTCACTGTATTGAGGCCTTCAGCTCATTTCTGTTATTTGTAAAGTGAAGCCTGTGTCTTTAACTCTGACTGAAGAATTACTGCACTGCAGATACCTCCATGGAAATACAATCTACAGATTACATAATGTCTGGGTACTTTGGCACCTTAGGTAAAGTCTCGTTCAGGTTTCTCTAACAGAGGGGAAGCTAAGCTTTATATTTCAACCAAAAACTTTTATCTTTTGTCAGTGAGCAGAATCCTCCCTTCCAAGTTTACATTGTGTATTTTTCACGGCGACTTTTTTAGTTTGTGTTGTGAAATGGTGTTGAAAGAAGGTGAAAGTCTTGTGTCCTCAAGTGGGAGAAATGGCTGTATAATGAGTTCCCTTGACATCTTACTGCAGTGTATCAGCAGCAAATACTGCTTCAAAAGATCACTTGGGATATAACTATTCCAGAAGAGAAATGTGTTGTTGACACATGTGGAAACCTGGCTGGAAAGAAAGATTCTAGCGTGGTTACAGTTCATCTTTATGCACAAGAACTAAAGCTCCCCTGTTAGCAGTTACTAGTTCTGGAGACAGCAGCAAAAGCTTCTTTCAGCTCCCTCAGTCCTGTCAGCAGTGGTTGCTGAGGCCTGGAGTTGATTGGTCTTCTTTTGCAGTTTTGCCTTTATGTCTTGCTATTTCTGGTTTCATCACATCTCTCTTAATGTGTCTGTTAAGACCTGGGTCATTGTTTTTATAGTTCTTTGAAAATACAAATAACCTTATACTTAGTATTTTAGAATGGAGAATTTTTATCACCTTCCAGAAGTAACTTCATCATACAAATAGTTTCAATGGTAATCGATTACTTTTGCTCAGTTTGGGGTTTATCCCTATTTAGAAAATAAGCAGTGCTGTTTACTGAATAGGAAATCTGTTTGGTGGCTATTTTAAGTAAAGAGTAGAATAGATTATCTGTGCTTTAGCTCAACCTAATCATGTTTGCAGTGTTTTGAAGCCATTAAATGCCTTCAACATCCTTTGCATGATAATTTTTGTAACAAAAGCCTGGTAAAACTTGATTATAAATCATACTGGGGGTCTATATTTTGTTTTCTGGTGTGGCTGTGTTTAACAGTTAGAAGCTTCATGGAGATGTTGTTTGGTAGGAGCGCTATGAAGCGGTTCTTCACCGCACCTTGGAACGGAATCAGCGGCTGGAAACACGG
The DNA here is from genome assembly GCA_013397815.1 of Aleadryas rufinucha. NCBI lineage: Eukaryota > Metazoa > Chordata > Aves > Passeriformes > Aleadryas > Aleadryas rufinucha. The sequence goes on along the minus strand of VZTH01015469.1, from coordinate 238,107 downwards.
CAGAAGAGATGGTCATGGGGGGGATCCGTAACTCCAGACTCAGAAGGCAAAACAGGTAAGCAGCACCGTTTTTTAGCAGGACTAAAATCACAGAATGTTAGTTGTGAACACTGGCAGATGCAGCACTGTTCATAAGGACCTGGGCATCCTTTCCTATCTTGGATCTTGAAGCAGGATCTGTGGGTAGCTCATGGGGAAAGTGTCATATCTGTACTTGCCCTGAAATGCTGCTCAGACTTACAGCTATTTTCGACCTTGGGAAGAGCTGGAGAGAAGCTCCATGGGAAATACAACACGTGACAGCACTGCCAGCCCCCAAACATCAGATAAAGGGAATTACAATGTGTAATGTTAAGATAATTCAGAGTCCTTCAAATGCAGTTCATGTAATGGAGTGCTAAGACTGGTGATAAAAACAAAAATACCCAGTTGTACTCTAATATCACATCTAAAATGTTTTAAACACACCCTTGGAGTTACAGAATGCTGACTGATTATTTGAATGCCCAGTAATGGGTAAGGAGATAGAGTGGGCAGTCCAAGCTTCTTGGAGCATGGGTTCCATTCTAGATTAGGTGATGCATTTTAACATTCTTTAATTTGAACTCAGATCATTTTGTCTTTCACAATGAACCATTTCTCTTTGTAAGCATTCTGAAATCAGACCAGCAAATAAGGATTACAGTGGAAGGGATCTTTTCATGCACTACCTTACCAGCAATAAATAAGTTATTGGCCAGGAATAAAATAAATCAAAAAATGCTTCAATTCAGCCTGTCTTCTGTATTGGTGGAATTGTATTGAATGTGTTTTAGTACTGTCATTTTCTGTCAGCTTGAGGATGTGTTTGTAACATGTTTGAAAGTGCTGTGATACAAGTTGTCATTATGATATGCAGCATCCCCATTTTTTGGTTAACTTGCATTTTTTTGCTATTTGACTTCGTGACTTAGCTTACAAACCTTCTTCTTCTACAGAACAACAGAGCACAGATGAAGGTGGAACTGGTGGTATTGATTTCTAAAATTTTATTTTTCTGTTGTTTTACACTCACTACTAACCTTCTAAATTAGAGTTCTTCTCAAACTAAGGAAAACCATCTTCTTATAGATCTTTTCCTGGATCTTGGCCAGCTGTGCAACAAATGTGATCCCTAAGTAGAAAGCAGCTCCCCTCATTTTGGCTCTCTCTCCCAGCTAATTCAACTACGGCATAAGTCATGGAACTTGAGGGAATTTTCAGGGAAAGGCTATGTGCATTTGAGTTTTTAAAGATGTCTGGATACAGCACAAGGAGAAGAGAAATTCCTAGTGGCAAGTATTTGAATATAAATTAGTTCAATAATCTAAGATTTGAGGGTTTTCAGGGAAATTTCAGACCCTTTCATTGCTTCCGAATTTGCTGAAAGTATATAAAAATATAAAGTGTATATATATATAAAAGGGCTTGGTTTGTTTCCTTCTTGCTTTGTTTTACCAGCAGTTGAAGTAACATTTGCAAAATCAAATTATATATTGCTGAAACTTTGTGAAAGGGAATGGGTCTCTTTTGCAGTTTGATACTTTTTCCATGAAGGGTTTTGCACAATCAGGGCTGTCCCAGTTATCTAAAGATAATTCTATACATTAAATGTGTTTTCATTAGATTTCTGCCACTTTGCAGTGCACAGACTGAGCCATTCATAGAAATGCTTTGGATCACTGATATATCTGTTTAATAAGCAAAATTATTTCTTGTAGCTAGTTTGAGATGAAAACTCTCGGCTGAGACCCAGCTGAATCTGAATCCTGACAGTCTGTGCGTGCCCACAGCATTACTAATGCAGTGCAGCTGTCTGTGACACAGACAAGTGAGACTTGAAAATGCAGTGAAGGTCTGACTATGATTTAACTACTCTGGCAACACAGCAGAAGCATACATATTTTAGTTAACTTTTCTCTTCCCTTACCCTGCACATTGTGAGCCCCTAATTTTCTCCAAAATCAGCCATTTTGGCTGGGTTGGTTTACCTGCTTTACATGTGTTCCTTGGATACATATATAAATCCATTTACTTTATCTCACACTACCAAATATCATTTAACCTTGAAACTGGAAAATCACATTTGCTTTACATGTTTAAAAAAGCACTGGGTTTTATTCTGCTAACTTTGCACTCTCCTGATTTATGTAAGGAAATGAGCCTTGTCTGTCCTTTTCGTTGTGGAGGAAGATCTTCAGTGCTGCTGAAGCACATTAAAGATAAAATATCTTCCAACACAAATGCTCCTGATATAATAATAGGTGCTTAAACTGTGACTTATGCATCGTAAAGTAACTATGCAGATAGTTCAGCAACAGTAGATCAATTTGGATAACTTGGCAGCAGTCTGGAAAAAAAATTTCTGTGGAGATAAATAGATAATGCAGTGTCCTAGTTAAACCCTTGTGCACCTACGTTGTTTTAAAATTGTGTTTGATTTTATGTTAATGTTTCAAACATGAAGCTTTGATATGTGGGGTGGATAATGTGGAACCATGACTGGTTTTACATTTCTCATATTTATTCCTATTTCAAGGTAATTCTTTTTAACTTTGAGAGCTCATTACTTAATTATTATTAAAAATCTACCCAAGCCATGTGGGATACTTAAGTCCAGCTGGCTTTCTAAAACATCTTTATATGGTCCATTTTGTCTTATATTTGCATAATTTCTGGAAAGACAACAATTACCTTTTTTTTCCTCTGAAAAAGAACACCATATGAGCTCTGCTCCATTACATCATTGTGGCTGAATAGTGCACCTTCTCTAACTGCACATCTAGAGCAAATTTCAATGCAATATATTTCCACCATCAAATTCTGCGGCAGATTTGGGATTAAAGCCCCATTTCTTAAAATGAGAACCCTTTGGGGAACTGATTTCAAATATTCTTTAATTATTTTATGACAAAAGGTGTTCTTGTCTGTTCTATTGCTGTACAAAAAAAATGCAGAATCGGGTATAGCTCCCATGAACTGGGTCTGTCAACAGTAATATTTAGGAACATTGAGTGGCAGAGCAGAAGTTTTGGGTGATAGTGTGCTCTGGAAAGTGAAACCCATGTAATGGAACATTTCCCTGACCATCAGCAGTTCTGTGGGATGTTGAGTGTGATTCATAAGACCACAGCAGGGATCCCGCTGATGGTGAAATGTAAAAATTGATGAAAGCCCCAGAGTCAAGTGTTACATTAATGGCATTGCTGTCAGTGCTGAGATGAAACAGGCAGGGCGTGGGTCTCCCAAGAGAAATGGCCAAGCTGTGCATTAAAGCATCCTTGAGGACAGTCCTGGTAAAGGGGGTGTTTTAGTGGTGCCTGCTGAGCAGAACTAGAGGTTCAGGTGCATCAGGACTGGACATGTGCTATTAGAATAGAAATGGGGCTGACAGAGTCTGTCCTTGCTAAATAAAGAGCTTCCTTGTCCTAGTAGAAATTTGGAAGGAAGTGAGATAGCTAGTCTTATTTTATGTAGCCTAATGTTGTCCAGCCTCAGGCAATGCTGCAGCACCCTCTCTCAGGGAAACCCTGTGAGGATTGAAAGCTCCTCGCTCTAAGTGATTTTCTTAAGATCCCATATTTCCCAGCCCCTTGCCCAGTTCCAAGCCCTGCAGCATGTCAGACGTGCTTTCTTTGGCTCTGCTGCTGCAGTTTGCTTTCCCCCTTCCATTAGAAAAATAGAGAAGTTGGTGTCACATGGGCTGTGTGCTTCTTCCATTTCAAACCCCTTGATGAAGGTTTTCTAACTTTCCCCCAAAGAAGACATTTGAGGTACTTTTTCAAATGATGTTTTGTAAATAGCTACATAACCAGACTGACTGGCTCAGGAATATCATGTCTGTCTTCTAAAGCTTTTTTTTTCTGGTGAAAAGAGCTTTAAAATTTGCAGAAGCTGTTCTGTGAATGAGGTAGGGAAAAAGTTGAGGCCATCTGATCATGCAAATGTATTGATCAAAAAAGCATTGACCACTTTACCTGGGTCACAGTAGGTGATAGACCAAAACTCAGATTTCATGCAAGTGCTGAAGTGCTAAATTGAACCAAGAGAAGTTGTGTGAAGTGTCTCTGTGATGTTTGGAGGCCTTGGACTCAGCTGAGTTCAGGCAGGAGCCAGGATTCCCTTTTAAGAGCAGACACTAGAGGGTAGCCTTCCCCTTCAAAAACACCCAAATACATGAATTATGAGTTTCCTGATTTTTGTGTATAAAACCTCTTAAGGCTGTTTAGTTATCCCAGTTCTCAGACTCCATTCATAAAATGCCCCCTTTTTTTTTTTCTTATTTTTGTTATGTTGGGAAAGCATCCACTAAGCTCAGATCTTCATTTTTTAACTAGATTCAGTAGATCTCCCTCTCTCCCTCTTATCCTGTGGTGACTTTGCTGTTGTTCACTGTCACAAGAGCTTCCTATGGGGCTGTCCATAGGAATCCTTATGTCCTGGCTCTGGCTTTAAGGGGCTGTTGTAGCATGCTGGCAAAGGGAAAAGATGCTGCCTCTGTGGTGAGTAGTGCTGCTGTGTCCTTCTGTACTTATGCACTAACAAGTTCAGATTAATCATCTTTGCTGTCCAGTATGTCAGTAAAATCTATTACTTGTGTTAGATGTATAGAATTTCGTGTGCCTGTTATGCCGCTCTGCACCACTCTGTGTACATTAATGTTTTCTGCTTACTGACTTTCTATAGCAACAGGTACATGTTTTTCCAAGGTTTTCGCACTCTGGAGTAGTGTTCATCCTGAAAGTACATTATTTAAAATTAAAAAGCAGGTATTTATGTGCCTTGTAAAAAACTTTCAATTCTGCCACACGAGATGTGATTTTTATATGTGTATATGTGTCTGTATACGCATACCAAAAAAAAAAAATTATTGCCTCCTGTGGCAGTTTTTTTCCCAAAGAATTGCGGATTTGATAGGAAACATTAACTTAAGAGTAGCTTTTAAAGAAAAATAGGCGATTTCTAAAGTACAACAACCTTTGTAATGGAATCAGAAATAGGAATGGTTTCTTGCCTTTCCTCAGGACTTGGTTTTATCTCTCCAAGAGAATTTGTTTTGGTTTGGATTTATTAACTAGTGATTTAAAAACTGTTTTGATACACCTATGTGACAGGAATGAAGAAAGTAATTTTCCAGATTTTGTTGTTATTTTCTCTGTCTTGCCAGTCTAGTAACAACACACAACCTCAGTGGCTTTTGTCTTTACATGTTAGGGGCACAGCGTTTAAAAATCCCATGTTTGGACACATGTGCATAAATCCTGGCATGACTCCACTAAACTCTACCTTTTCTGTGCCTGTCCCAGCTGGTGCTAATGGTATCAAGCCTGTTCGAAGGAAAACAAAATCATTTCTGTTTCTCATTACACAAAAGCAGAAATAGCTTTCAGGATGTAATACTTGGAGAGTGAGCTCTCAGCAAGGTGTGAAAGGCTCAGTGTGAGGGCGAGTTCTAAAGTTATCACTTCTCTCCGCAGCCAGCAAACGCTCGCCCTCCGCAGCCAACCTCAAACAGGCAGAGGCTGCCGTGAGCAAACGCCTCTCGTCGTCTGCAGCGCTTTTAAACGCCTCGGATCGAAGTAAGTGTGGCTGTGTGGCTGCTGGGATCAGGGCACTGCTGAACTGGGGCTGGGGAGGAGGCAGGAGGTGGAATGAAGCTCCTCCCTCCTCCCCTGCTGTGTGACTCACTTCATATTTTGATCTCAGATGCATTTCATGTAATTTGTTAATCCAGCTTGACTGTTCAGGGCTTTGACCCAGTTGATGTGATCTCTGTTAGAGGAGAAGAGCAACGGTAAAAATTGCTGGTTTTTTATTTTTTATTTCTATAATTCTGTTACTAAAGTCAAATCTTGGTGAATGATTCACACAATTTCCCATCATCTCTATGGATTTGCATGCCTTAATTCACACCCTAAAATTTCAGCAAAATAGAAATAGTACAAAAATAAAGTTTACCTTGTTCTGTTAGACAGCTTCAGTCATTTGATTGCCAGTGGGAAGGAAACAAATAAACTTAATTTTGACAAGGAATTGTCCTAATCTACTTGTTAAGATAAATAAAAGCTATTTGTAGGAGCACATTTTTTGGCTTGTTTTAGCATGAGATTTCCTTATGGGGAATCTTTCCAGAGTTTCATAGGACCCTGCTTGTATCGCAATTATGGAGGATTTTGCTCTCTTTTTTTTTTTTTTCTAAAATGATGAATAAGCTAAAAGCTGTTTAATACAATAGCAGATTCAGCTAGGTCTGTGCTGCAGTGTTCTGCCAGTCTGCAGGCTCTGATCAAGCAAGCTCTGCTAGAAGAATCCCTGACACAGACACAGCTAAAGGTGGTTTTGCTGGTTTGTGTTGGATGGTGATGCAGCAGAAAAATTTGTGCTCATACATTGTATGCCTGGGGGGAAATCAGTGACTATATCTATACTGGCAGGGGCTCTGAGTCACTGGAGGCTGCTTGTGATTTTAAATTATATTTATATATTGTGTGTCTGCAGGGTTCATCTCTGGGTATGAGTCAGAAGCAGGGCTGTAAAGTACAAATTAAACAGTTTACAAGGGAAGTCACTAATTATCAGCTAATTGGGATTGCTTTTGAACTTACTGTCATACCTTGAAATCCTTTGTGAATCTGTAGTCGCTTTGGAGAAAATATTCTTTGGTGGCCTGAAATACAACAAATTTGGACAGGAGTCCAGGTGATCTGCGTGGTCAGGATGTAGAGGTTGACTTAGAGCGATCCTGTACTCTCAATTCGACACTCAGGGAGAAATGTCTGTTTGGTAAAAAGATGGGTAAATTCAGAGGACGTTAAATACAGTCATAGAATGAACTAGATTGCTTCTGTCGTGCATGTGTGCCTGGGAGGGTGAAGGAGCAGAATGTGGAAATGAGAAGATGATGCTTGCCCTGGATCAGTGGAGTATCTCCACTGAACACAATGTTCTGTGTTAATTCTAGGCTCACTCATACTCATAGAGAATGTCAGCAATTGCCCTTTAAATTCTCATGTATTTTAAAAGGTGTACAAGTATGGCCTCAGTAGGTCAAACAAAAATCTGTTGTGACTGACATCCTGCTGCTATGATCAGAAACAGGCAGAAATACAACAAATAATGCTTTATATAAAGCGATTCTTCCCTGATCCAGTTTTTCTGCTTCTGAAGAATTCAATATTATAAAGTGATTTAATCAATTCTTCTCTCTCTTAGGGAAGTGGGGCAGGTGTTGGAGGGGACCTCTGGGCTTTTCAGCGTAATTAATCCATGCACTTTCACTTCCAGGTACCACAAAGAGAAGTGCCTCATTAAACAGACTGAATAACAAAGTTCCTCCACATTCCCAGCAGTCAGCACCCAAAGGTTCGCAGGTGGAACAGAAAGGTGCTAGAAACCAGTTTGTTTTGAGAATTGGGAGGCATTAAATGGGATATTTGGAGATGACTTTAAACCATGTCCCAGTTCAGTTATGTTTTCACTCAGGCATTCATGCAGTCTGTGCACTGTGGCATAAATACCATTATGCATATTGCAGTGCCAGATATTGGGTAGCTGTCTCTAAACCAGCCTTATTCCTCTGAAAAGTGGAAGGGTGGGGGGAAAGTAGACAAGCAGTAGCCAAACCATTTAACTCATGAGAAAATAGTGCTTCATAATGATATATTGATGGTTTTAGCTGATTAGTAAAAGCAAAGCATGGGATGGCAGTTTAGAAAATCATATATAAAAGTATCTTGTTAAAAATAATCTTCCTTACGCTTGGTCTCTAGGAGGAACAGAAAAGAAGAGGAGCACATCTTTGAGTAGAATGAGTAGTAAACTCCAGTCTTCTCCAGAGCTAGAAAAAGTGAAAAAGGAAGAAAAACCAGGTGGTTGTTTCATAAAACTGAATTTTTTTTAAAGCCTTTGAAGTTTGAATAGGCTTATTTTCTCTAGTTTCCTAAGTTCTTAAATTTCTAGGACTTTTAAATGGCTTTTTAGTTACCCAGTGTAAAAAATAAAATGGTAAAAGTTAATTTTTTACTTTTTGACAAAAAAGAAATCCGTTAGGAAGGCATTTGTTAATAGCACTGCAAGCAGATAGCAACATGTTACTCTGTTTAACAGAGCTATGTATTTGAGAGCTGGTAGGTTTACATGTCAGAAATGGTAAAAATGTCACTGATTTGTTCACTTCTTAGTTAAATCTTACCTTTTCTTTTTAAGTTCCCTTTCATTTTTCAGTTTAAAAGCAACTTCTCTGTTCCTGCTGCTGGTGTAAACTGTGTGCATGCAGAAGGAAGAAACCTGTTCTCACTTCAGTCTCTTCTGGTCTGCATATTCCCCACTAGGTTACAAATAACCTCTTTCCTAGGAACTCCTCCTAAACCTGAAGAATAGCACCTTCTCTAACATGTTTCTTCCCTCTGAGTTAACAATTCTGAAACTTCCCTTTTAGCAGCTGTCGCCAACAGTTGAAATTATTTCTGCTTCAGAATCTTCCCTGTATGAGAGAATGATGAGTGCTCTCTATGTGAATCTGTGTGTGCAGGCAATGCTTGACCATAACTGCTCACTTTGACTTGAAAGTCTTCTGTTTATTTTGTCAAAACAGCCTTTCCTGCAATCTAGAGAATGTAGCTCTGAAGAGCACAGTCAAAAACATGTCATAATTTGACTGGATTGAGCATTCACCTCTGTTGTGCACGTGCCAATCTCTGCACATTAAAGTTGTACTGAGCAAGGCAAGAACTTGAAGTGCAACATAAGAGATTGCAGTGTTTAACCCTTCTGTGCTTTTACTTTGGATTTCCCTCTCCATGACTTCAGTATTGTTCTTTCAAATCTATAATGATTTGCAACAATGCTCAGTCTTCCTTTGCTTTGTACTGCTTGTCTTTTCCATGATATGATTTCATGTTGGATCCTTTTTGATTTGTTCCTGTCATTCAGCTCGTCGCTCCCAGCTCAGTCCCCTGGACAGTAGCGTAATCAGCCGCCTCCTCGCCCCCACACAGGCCTCCCTAGCTAGGAGTAAAAGTGCTGCTACCTTGTCGGCTGATGGACAGGACCCCTCAGGTAACAGGAGGGCAGCAAAGCCTCAAAGTCTTATGCAGTTGTTCTTTAAGCAAGAACTTAGATGGTAGCTGCTAACTGTGCTACACTTTGGTCTGAACCAGACAGTTAATACATGGTTGTGTGTAATATGACTTACCTAGTATTTTCTGTGGTCATTAATACCCAATTCATATGCTGTGCTGCATGTTTACTTTACAAAAACAGAATAATACTGGCTTTTAAACTCCGGTGCTGGTTTACTTGCTCTGCAGAGAACCAGATGCTGGTGTTTGTTCTGGGGCTTTTATGTGTGGATTTTTTAACTGACAGAGATCTGCATTTGTACCCTCAAATCAGTATGAGACATTCTGGTTAGAGCAGTACTAGGTAATAAGAGGAAAAAAAAACCCCAAACCTATAATTTCAAAGTGCAAAACCTAAATTTCTGTAGGGGAAGAAACTCTTGCAGGAATATGACAATAGGGTTATCTTAAGATAAGTACAGGGTACCCTGAGCTGGCTTTGTTCAACTGATAGTAGAAGTCAAGGTGTAATAGGAGAAGAGAGAAGCCCTGGCTGACTCAAGCAGTTTTGTATTGGTCCAGACTGAGCTGATATGTCCACACTGGGGCTCAGTTTTGTACTAGAGCAGGAATTTGCATTGTGGGCAAGCTCCCCTAGCTGCATCCCACATGTCCTGGAATTGTTACTGGTTAATTAATAACGTCCCGGTAAATGCATGTCTGGAACCAATGTGGAGTCCTTTCTCCTCTTTTACCTTACAACTTGTGTTCCCAGTTTTGCTTGTTTCCTCTTAAATATGTTATCCCATCTTTATTTTTTATCTTACACCACTTCACTTGGTCCTTGTTGGTAATGGTGACATTTCCACAGTGTTCCCCTTTGTCTAATAATCAGTTTTTATTTTTTGGTTTGTAGTCAATAGTCATATTTTTTCATACAGGTTTGTAGTCACCTGTGTATGTGCTGCTTTTATTTTACCATGAATACTTCAGCCCATGTCATGTGGGGAAATACCATCTTTTTTTCTGTTACTGTTAGCATGTGACACTCAATATTGCTGAATTAAAGATACGTTTTTATAAGTTTACTTAGAGGTACTTTTTTCATTTCAGTAGAAAAGTACCTGTGCTTTAGCACAACCTCTGCACAAACAGAATGCAGGTCTCCTTGCACAAATGTTGCAAATACAAAAATAAAATGTATTTTCCATAAAGTTACAAAACTAAGTGCTGGCATGTGTCACAATTTATTTGCATTATAGAAGAATCCAATATCTAGTTTTAGAATATTTTTGCCTTATGTGTGCTTATCTGTCTAGGATCATGTTAGTGAAAAAAGTAATAAGGTAAAATTTATTTCAATATCTTATATGTGAAGAGATTGACACTTCTGGTCGGAAAGGTATCGTAGTTAAATAGTTGATCTTTTTCTCTTGATAGATTTCTTTTATATCACCTTTGAAAAGAAGGAAGGTTTCCTCCTTGAGTAAGAGGAAACCTGCTTAAAATCTGAACCTGTCATGAAGAAATTGTCAGGAAAGATGCTAAGCCATCAAAACTGAAGCATTTGTGATCAAATGCAACTTGACTAAAATTAAAGTAATGCTGGTGTACTGCAAATTTGGTCCATTTTTGGAAAAGCATTTTATTTTTATCTTCTCCAGACTGCTGCTTTCAGAGTGGTTTTATTCTTGGTGCTGTTGCTTCCCAAGTACTAATTGTGTGGTGGTGGTGTCTGTCCGTGACCTGTTGCACTGTGCACTGCCTGCGGTGTTTCCCTGTATGGTTTCTAACACACACAATCTCTCTCTTTTTCTCCCTCTTCCTTCTCTCCTGTTCTTATGCTGTGCACTTGGTTCTCGTTTTGTCTTGTCAAATTCCTAACTTTTATAGAATCTCACCTCTGTCCTCGTTCAGCTTCAGCCAGTTCCATCAATTCCCCAGTCCCAGCTCCTAAAGTGCCGGTGCGCAGCCGTAGCATCGACAGGTTGAAGTCCTCTGTATCTTCATCTGATGCAAGTTCACCTGATTCAACCCAGGTTTGTTGAAAACCCACAGGAGTTAAGTTTTTTATTAATCCGGGGGGTTGGAACAGCTTGGGATAGGATCCTGTTTTACCTCTTTGCTGCTGCTTTCAATAAGCATTAATGAAATGTACCATAGCATTTGCCTAAAAATACACAGTATTAAAATCAAATTGGAATTGTGTGGTACTTGATCTCTCTTGTGTCTTGAAGGCATATTGTTTGCTTCTTATGGTTCCCAAAGTTTAATTTATGTAAAAATTAAACACAGACCAGGTTTGTGTTTTGGAACATAAAGGAAATTCAAAGTGCATCTTGCTGAGAACTTGTTTGTTTGTTGGAATCGCAGTTTTTCTGTCTGCAATGTGTTCTAGAGAGTCAGCAGTATTTTGGTTTTGTGTATCTTCTAGAAACCAGAGACAGAAAAACCATCCCCGGGTTCTGGTTTGAGGCGCCCTCCCTCACCATCCGTGTCTGCCCACAGAAGGTCCCCCTCTCCTGCTAATTTGGTGAAGCGTCCTCCGTCCCCTTCTGCAGTCAGGTACGTGTCCACATGAAATACCTCTGCAGTCAGGTACATGTCCACATTAAATACCTCTGCAGTCAGGTACGTGTCCACATGAAATACCTCTGCAGTCAGGTACGTGTCCACATGAAATACCTCTGCAGTCAGGTACATGTCCACATTAAATACCTCTGCAGTCAGGTACACGTCCACATTAAATACCTGTGCAGTCAGGTACGTGTCCAGGTTAAACCCCTTCTGCAGTCAGGTACGTGTAAACACCTTTTATTCAGCACAAAATGAAGGCTGCTTCCTGTCTCAAGACAGCTGAGCTGTTGGAGTTTGGATGACCTGTGCTATGCCTTGTTTGTACAGAAAAGACTTCATTTTGGGTCCAATTTCCCTTTCCCACAGTAGGGATGCAGCTTTTACTTCAATCTTTGTTGTGCAGACAAAACACACCCTAATTTTCTGTTCAGTCTGTGCACTAAAGCCAACAGGAGGCCTGCAAGCTGTTGAATAAACTGATCCACCGGTATGAGTGTAGGAAGTTTCTTGGATTGGAATCACGAGGTTTATCCTAGATGTGGAGTAAATGGAGATCTGGGCTAGCAGTCCTGTTTTGATGTTAGCCCACAAGTAGCAAGTCACCCAGCCTAAGGTGTTTTGGAATCCTGGTTTGAATTTTATGGGGAAGGCACCAGTAGTTTGTGGGTGGATTTATTTTTAAAAGTGAGGTATGTAATATAAACTAAACAAAGGAGACTGCTGTCCTCAGATGCGTGGTTGAGGTTTTCATTGTTAGCTCTGAAAAATATTCTTTATTTCAACAGACAGAAGACTCGCCCACCTTCACCTGGCATATCGAAACAAAGACCACCATCTCCTACTCCAGTCTCTAAATCAGCACCCATCCAGCGTCCGTCTCTCACACCAGGTGTTATAAACATTACCAAAAAGAAAACTGAAGCAGAGAGCAAACCAAAGGATAAGAACACAGAAGGAATAGGACAAGAACAAGGTGCTTCCCCAGCCTTGGAGAGGGATGCAGGAGCAGCTAGCACAAAGACCAAAGAAGGTGGGTGTTTCTCAGTGTCTGACTCACTCCTGCTCGAGGCCTCTCCAGTGTGTGCTAGGACGGGGGAAACAACTGGCTTGTGAGGCAGAGCACTGGAGGGTAGGATGCTTTAAGGCAGAAGCTGTTCATTGCTGATTATATAATAATTTTACATGGTATGACTTTAGGATATGAATTTTAATGCAGTAGTTGGTTTATTTGACTTGGAGATTTAAGTCAGGAGCTTTCAGTATTACTACTTGTACTGTAATTTTAAGAAAAGCAGAAATCCTCCTTGCCTTTTGGGCTTCAGCTGCTCTAGCTGAGGGATCTACTAGCTCAGGTTTATAAAGTCAATAGTTAAATTACACAAAGGTTTTTCAGTTCAGTTGGTAGTTCTTAAAATGCTCCTGTAGAGACCTGCTTGGAGGACAAAATCAGCTCCTGTTCATCATAAGCTGAGAGAGAGTTTTCACAACACTGGAAGGCTGCCTTGGCCTAAGTTCCAGTGAATGTGTAATCATTGCTGCCTTGGGAAGAGTGATCAGTTCACAAGTCACACTGAGAAATTATCCTGGTAGATTAAGGTGACCCATATACCAGATAAGCAATTAGTGTCCTAGTCCTCTTCATTGTGCCACATGAGCCCAGCCTCTGTCCCTCGCTGAGAAAAATGCCAGCTGCCATCTGCGACAGAATCTGGGAGAGCCTTCTCATGAGGTCTGGCAGGCAATTCACTGTGGAGAAGGACTTAGGGGACCCTTGACAGGAAAAGGAGAGAACTTTAGAATGTAAGTTACAGCCAGTGGGCAGTACTGGGGGTGAATCCCCCAGACACCAGGTAAGTGGGACTATGTGCTTGCTGCACGTTACTGCATGTGCGGTTCCTGTGTGCATTCCTCGGCTGCTGCTGTTCTCTGCTGCCGCTTCTGAGGCTCCTCCTGACACTGCTCATGTTGGATGTGAAGAAGTGTCATTCAGCTGAAGAACTCATGGTACAGCTCTCTGGGCATGTGTTCCTGTGGAAGGAAGCCTGGCTGTCAGAGGTGGATGTTTGAACGAAGTCACACATCCGTCTTTGGTGTCATGTCCTTTGTCCTTTGCAGTTAGAACGTCCATCCCTTGATGTGCTGCCATACTATTGATAAATGTCTTGTGTGCCTCAGAGCATCATCACTTCTGAGCAATGTCATCAGTTGGTTGTCATCAGTAAGCCTCCATAACAATGTGTCCTAGTCTTGTGTCTTCTGGTTGTTCTGAAACAAGAATATCTGTCCTTGTTCCTTGGATGCTTGATCTGTCTCCTCTCTACACTGACTTCTGAAACTGTATTAACCCAGTTTATCTGTTTACCTTTTAGTTTATTTCTAATCTTAAGATACTCATCTTTGTAGTGATTCCTACTGAGGCTGAGCAAAGCTCTTTTTCTTCGACATATAGACCGGAAGGAAATAGTGGCCATGTTCTTCAACATAAGAGATGATTTCATTTCTCTCTTACAATTTTTGGTACACTGCAATATTGCTATGTGAGGCAAATTTTTTTTTCTTAAAAAGAAAAAGTTGCTTTCAGTTTTCAAGGCAATTTTCATTTAACACATCTGTGTCAGCAGTTCACCCCATGGGTTGGTGCAATTCCCTATCCCAGACAGCTTCTGAAGTCAGAGCACACCAGTGAATGGCACGTGGCAAATCAGTCTCTAGGTCTTGCAGGTTTAGCCTGATTTCAGCTTTGTGCACTTGTATCTTCATCCCGTCTCTTCTCCTTCAAACTGAACTTGTTTGCCTGTTGCTGACAGCAATCAAGTTTTTGTCTTGTTTTTTGTGTCTTCCTACTGCAATATACTGTTCTGCAGTAAAACACTTTTTATTTTTCAGTGACTTGGAGCAGTTGTCATTTCTGGCAGCAGCCTCTCGCAGCTTCTCTGAGAATTAAAAGGCTTGTTCAACTTAAAGCATAAGAAGTGCTCCTTCATGAGCTCTCACCTTATGCATGATGATAGGTAATAAACTATCATGGAGCCTCACATTTTGTATCTGAGTATTGAAGACTTTGAAATATGATTCCTAAATTAATTGTGGATTAATTACTTACCTTGAAATCTGTTGGAATCTTCCCTCCGTCCAGCTAGTACTACATTTTGCAAGTGTTCAGAGATTGTTTCTCTTTCCTATTTCTCTCTTTCCCCTTCCCTTCCAAAAAGGTCCTTTGATAAAAAGACTGTTCTTACCAGTAATGACTAGGAGTGCAAGGAAAAGGAAGCTGAGTGTAAAAGACTGTCAGAATTTTCTTGAGGTGTGCTAGCAGTCATGCTGGGCAGTCTCATGTCCCGCCCTATGGAAACAGGCTGTACAGGCGTACATGGAGATGAAAACAGTATTGAAGTACCCGTATGGAAAGCATCAGTAAAACTGCAGAAGTGAAAATGCAGCAGGAAGGTCCCCAACCCTTTTGGTTTTTTTCCCCCCTTTTCTTTCCATATCTGCAGTGTTCTGAACTGTTGTGACTAATTTTCTTCTGTCAATACCAGATATTGTATTTAAGCTGCCATTATCACATTGTAAACCTAGAACTTAAAAGTCTAAAACCTTTAGGCTTCTTGCTGAGCATTAGGTTGTCTTGTTTAGGTTCAGTTTTGAGCAGGGGAAACAGGTTAAACCTGACATCAAATGTTAACCAGATTTGATACAACTGGGAGAGATTGCAAATGTGCAACAAAAAATGGCCTCTGCTCTAAAAATTGAGTAGCCTGAACAGAAAGTACACTCCTATGGCAGAGGAAGAGAGAGACATTTTGACTTCGTCGCTGTAGACTGGCACCAGTAAATGAAACCTATTAAGTTACAGAATATAGGAAGAAAAGTATCTGCCTGTCTTGAATAGGCAAATCTGCTAATGGTTTTTATAAATGCAGAATGGTCTTTCTTGCTCAGAAGGAGGAGGACCCCTTTTGACTGAGTTCAAATTTGGAACAGTCATGGCTGATTTTTGTTAGTACCAACATGACTGCAACTTTTTCCCAAATCAGAAGCAATGTGTTATCTGGGGAGGTGGTGTTTTCTCAGCTTTGGCTAAATCTAAATGTTAGAACACTCTCTATGCCTGCACTCCATCAGTGCTGAAATGCTTTTCCTAGGACTGCAAGAGCAATTTTTATGCACTAAAGACAGCCATGATTCAGCTGCTGAGAGCTTGCTGTGTAATTACACCCTGCAGCTGCAGGTAGTGATTACATGTCCATGGGGCCTAAGCAGCTTTTCAGGTATTAAAGTTCCTATTGATGACATTGTGTTTTGAATGATTTGTCTTCGGGTCAGAAGCAAAGCAAGTGGTCAAAACCCTGATGTCATAGGTCATTAAAATTGCCTTGACTTGAAAGCTTTATAAATGTTAAGCAAACATGTATGTGCTGATTTGTGAAATGTTCAGGAGAAAGGCAGGTCCTCACCAACATTATGATGCTGCTGCTCTACTGACATCAAGAGCCAATACTCTGAATATTCAGATGATGAGTTCTTAAATCACATTCAAACAGAAATATTTCTAGAGAATGGGAATAACTGATAGAAATCAGAGTTCTTCCAGTATATATCTTGAGAGCAGCTGGATGGCAAGATGGTTCTGTTTTGACTTTTTTCCTAATGTTAATTTATAATAGTGTCTCTGACATTCAGACACCATAACACCAGTCAGGTCATGAAGAAACATAAACAGCAGGACCTGCAAAGATCTACTTGCCTGGTGGTTGAAGCTGTTTTGATCTCCATGTAAATTGGAAATTGATTGTTGCTAATGTATAGAAATATGGTATTACTGAAGTCATTAGTATGTGCCTTCAGGGCCAGATAAAATTATGATTATTTGCACCCTAAGATACTCTATAAATATAAAGGCATGAATGTTAATGTTATGAAACAAGAAAAATAAAAGAATGAGAATTTCTTCTTTAGGGTCATGTGCATTCAGTTTTATTAGAAGGAAGTTAAAGATATTTCCTAAAGCAATGTTTTTTTCAGTTTTCTTTTCAGTGTTCAAGCGTTACAGAAATAAGGGTCTCTTGTCAGAGACATGTTTTTAAGTGCTGTGATAATTGGAGAGTATGTTTAAGTGCATCATCTGGAATATGGCTGGATCATTGTTGAAATCAGCTGTTACTATTTCAGTGTCAGTGAGATATCATGGCCCTGCATCTTCAGGGCTCCCCTTTGGCTCTTGCAGGCCTTTAGATAAGGGTGCACTCGCTGTGTGATGAGCAATGATTGAAAAGATACTGAATCATTTGGCCATAAGATCTCATCTCACAGCAATAACATCTTTCTTAATTTTAAGTTACTGGAGCTTTCTAACAGCAGATTCTTTTAACTTTTGCAGAATCAGGTAGCAAAACCGTAGCAGGGACCACCACAGCTGAAGAAGCTGCTAAAATCTTGACAGAGAAGCGACGTCTGGCACGGGAGCAAAGAGAGCGTGAAGACCAAGAAAGAATTCAGAGACAGGAAGAAGAAAGGTAACAATTGAGGGGAAGGAAGGGTTGCTTTCAGTGGTGGGGTGTGGTTGGAAGGGGAACTCCAGCTATGTATGTTTTCTAAGTTTTAATTTAAGTTCCTGCGAATACTAATCCAGTTCCTGAAGCTGAGAGGCACTGGCAACAATCCGGGACAGGTTGCTGCGTGTAACATCAGTTTATATCTCAGTATATATGTAATGCACAGTCCCTGTGAAATCACTGCTTCTTTTTCCTTCCAGTCACCAGTGGGGCTTTTGTTTCAAATGTGCTTTTTAGAATGTGCTTTTTGCACCACTTGTGTTTGGTTTCTTCATATTTGATTTGAAAGAGTTGGCCTCTCTGTATTAAACTTTCCTTTGATCAGCTTAGGCAGTGGTTTGATGGTACCTTAAATCTCACTTTAGTGATATGAAATGTCAGTCAGGAATGTTGCAGGCAGGTAATTCAAAGTGTTAAATCAGTGTGCATTTGGTTCACTGCATAGAAGTTGTTAAAAATAAATTGCTAAGTTAGTGCTGACTAACTTTATTCCAGATCAGGGGTCACCTCTGTGCTTCTATGAACATGGTGGAACATCAGATTTTGTCTGTTTCCCAGTTCTGGACATGAAGCTGTCAGAAACTTGTATATAATCCACTCTAGGTGTTTTGTCAGAAATATGTCATCAGATCTGCTCTGTATGTCTGCAAGAGCTAGCACTGTACACCTTTAGTGCATCTCTGAATTCAGGCTATAGAAGAAACAGTCTTATAGGAAATCCCACTAAATTTATGTTTGACAGTGATTAAAAGCTTCATTCATGTCATGGTTGCAGATGGTTTTTATTAAATTGTCATTGTTTAAACCAGCTCTCAGTCAAACATTCCATTATTGGAACAACTTGACTTAATCACCAAAGAACATTTACTCACAGATAATTTCTTCCAAGTTACTCTGATTTTCCCTTTTACAAGTCTGGATGGTGGCATTTGTAAATCCACACCAGAAAGTGTCTTTATGCCATTATTTTTTGACTGGAGTGCGTAGAACTTTCTTGCTTTCCCACTCTGTCTCTTGTGCATGCACACTTTTAGAGAAGTAAATACCCAGTAATTTGTACCTTGGAAACTCTAGAATCAGAGAAGAAGAAATGGCCAGGAGAGCAACTGAGGAAAAAGCACGACGGGAGGAAGAGCTCCGGAAGCAGGAGGAGGAAAAGAGACTGACTTATGAAGAACAGCAAAGACAAGCTGAGGAGGAGAGGAGCCGCCGGGAACAGGAAGAGCAGGAAAAACTCGCAGAGCTTCAACAGCAGGTCTGTGGCTTCAGCTGTGTTCCTGGAAGAAGTTGCTGCTGTGGTTTCGAGAGGGTTGTCTTTGATTTTTCTTTTACAGAATGGTTTTGACAAATCTCTGTCAGGCATGATACAAAGCTGAGTTCATCCTGTCTGAGATGGATTTGAGAATGTCTGTAGGTCCTTTCCTTGCCCTGGTCTCTGTGATTTATATTTTTTTTCCTAGCATTTAATAAATTCAAGTGTGGGTAGAAGCAGCTATTTTGGAATATTTTTTTTAGCCATCAGGGGTGCTCTTTTGCATATGTAAAATATTTGTACTGAGCCCGCTTTACCATGGACTGGTATGAGTTACAAGGAGATGGTCTGTCTGGAAAGTAATCTGGCTTCCTCTTGATTCCTCTCAAAGAAAGATTGGTAGTGTTTCCAAGTCTGCTTTTCCTGTTGCTGAATAGTCTTCCACAGCAAGTATCCATGAACCTTTACAAAGGCATCCTTTGAACTGAAGTGAGCTGTTCTGCAGAGAGTGGGCTTTCCTTAAGTTATATTAATTCTGAAAACTAAAGCAGTTTCACATTGAAATTATTTGTGTTCAAAGAGCTGTATCTTATGAATGGCTTTGCCATGTGTCTGGATATTTCTTTAAACGTTTGTTTATAACAATTACTCAGAGTGTTAACTATGTTTCTATCTTCTTTCCAGTTATACTGGAAAAGATTTCCCAGTATAGAAGGAACAGAAGATGTTCAGTACCAAGTGTCTTGGTAGCAATACCTGACTGCCAAGATTTTTAAGTTAACCTTGACACATTCAGAATTTAATTGCTGTCTTGTTACTTTATAGATTGTCCTCGTTAGCCAAATGTTCATCCTGAAGCATAGTTTGAACAACAACATTCAGTAGCTCAGCAACATTCAGAACATTTGCATTACCTCAGTATAGTTGAGTTTCAGTTTCTGGATGTCAGAGTAATATATATTTCATGTTAGTAGCTGGGTAATTGACATTTAGTTGTAATGTATGGTCGTATTAAATAATGATTGTCTGATGTCCCTGTCTGTGTTGAACCAGAATCTCTAACTGCTTTGCTTTTGACTGTTGGGAATGAGTTATGCACTGGGTGCTCTCTTTGTTTTATTTTCAGAGAGAAGAAGCTGAAGCAAAAGCTCAAGAAGAGGCTGAAAGACAGCGACTGGAAAGAGAGAGGATTATGCAGCAAAATATGCAGGAAAGGCTTGAAAGAAAAAAGGTAGCCTGTTTTGAATTCTCAGCCTAAAATGAGCAGGCAAATGGTCTCAGATGCAATTAAATAGAAGTGTGTTTTTTTAAAGACTGCCAACTCTGGTTTGTGAACTTTAAAAACAGTGATTAAAATAGTACATGAAATATGAAAATATATTATGATTGATGAACATTTAACCAGAATGCTGAAATATAAAGCGCTGTATGTCATTGCAAATGTTTTCCATGTTTTAACAGAGAATTGAAGAAATAATGAAAAGAACACGAAAATCGGATCAAAACGAATCCAAGGTACTTTTTTGTTTGGATCTGTGTAATGACAGAACAGGACTTTTTGCCTTGTATCCTGTCTTCCTCTGTTATCCTTACACAAAATGGCTTCCACAGGAAGTGCAAAGTTCTGGTGCACCAGAATAATTCCCAGTAGCTTCCCATTGCACACATTCTTCTGCTTTGCTTGCTCTGGTGAAGAGTCTTTGTTATATTTTTGTTCAAGGCCTATAGACACAATGTTATCTGGTGTTATCACTTCCAGATTGGTTTTAAACAATCATAGTTAGTAATGGATTTTTTTTTAACTGTATGCATTCTGCCAGGACTGTTTTTCCCCAGGAAACTTAGATTCCTGGCAAGATCTGTTTGCTTAAATCAAGTCTTGGATTCTCTTTGGGTTGCTAGTGCTACAGTAAACTGGATGTATTTTTGTTAATGCAGTGCCCTAAGTTTAGTGGAAAATTGTGCCTATTGAGGAATAGCTGTTCTTTGAACATTCAAATATTCAAGTCTTCAAATAGCTGAAAATCAATAAAAGTTTAGCACACACCTTGGAGAAATGAGGGGAAAAGGAACTTGGGAATAATAGGTAGGAGGTGGAAGTGGGTCCCACAGGCTCTGGCTCAGCAGAGCATGTGTTTCTAGGTAACCTGGTTGTCTGTGAGCCTTTGAACTCGTGTGGCCTCACGTCTGGGCACAGAATGGTCTTGTGTGGGAGCTGTGACTGAATTTGTGAAACTTCAGAGGACAGGGAGTTGTTCCAAGTAACACTCTGGCAATTCAGTTGCAGAATGAAGGGAAGTCTGCCTCGGAGGTGATGGAGGGAGAGGATATTGAAGAGGAGGAAGAGTTGGGTCTTGAGAAGACTGATCAACCAGGTAAGGAAGCTGGATGAGTCAGGCCTGGGTGGCAGTGAGTATCTCAGTGATGTTTAAGCTCTGTTGAAAAGGTCACTCCTAACAGCACTGGGATGGTCTGAGACACCAGTCCCAGAGATGCCAGGGGGGGTCTGCCTTTTTGAACAGAGAATCAGCCAAAATGATTTGAGAGTGAAATGCAGGCAGCATGCTTTCATTTTACAAGTGGATTTTTAAAGATGAAAAACAAATTTCATGTTGGTATAGGCAGCTTGTCTATAGATAAATGAATCTGTTGAAGCCAAATGCCTCAGGTTTTTGGCTAGGAAAGGTTATTTTAGCACTTGTGTTTTATTCATTTAGAATAGCAATTCTGCTACTCAAGTTCTTTTTTTCCTTGTATTTTATTTTTTTCTACCCCCTACAACGTTCAGGAAAGCTAAATGGTGTTGACTTGCTCCAGAAAGTCAAGGGGGAGGCAGAGGATTGTTTAGAGACTGCACAAAGCATGATCTCTGCAGAATCTGAGGAACAAGATGAGTCAGAGTTGAAGGCCAGTGAAGTGTTCATGAATGGAAGTGACTTGAAAAGTGACGAGGGGTCTCTGTCAGTTACGGAACTAAAGGATTCCAGGTGAGTCTGCTGTACTGTGGGAGCACTTAGCTCTCACACAAGAAATCTTTATGTTTAAATGAAATGCAGTGCTGTCTGCAGCACCTTGCTGGCTTTGTGGTGTCTGTGTGCCTTTCTCCAGGCATGTGGTGTGTGCTGTCAGCTCACAGCCTCACACAGAGCAGTTAGCTCAGGATAATTGTTCAGATGGCACCATGTTAACAGTGCTGCCTTTGCTGAGAAGTGAGACACACAGCCAGCAACATGGCAGTGTTGATTATAAAAACTGACATTGGCTTGAAACCTTTTCCACTGAAATGCCTTGCAGTTCTTCTCATTAACAAAACATTAAACAAGAGGGAGGAGGATAATGCTGAAAAGCAAGAATAACCTACAGAAAGTTCTAGAGCACTTTCAGTTGTGCTGAAACACCAGGTACAATGCAGAAGGCTCCCTTAGTGAGGAATTTGGGTTTTTTAGTATTTCAAATTTTATTTTTTGAACATAAAGCATTTTCATTTACTACTGGAAAATTTGTCCTCTGATGCTTGTTCCATTTGCTCACCTAAAAGCTAATGATTTAGAAATGACATTGTGACCACTTTCTTAGAGTGATGATAAATTAATGTCATTCCTCCAGTGATGGAATATAAAGACGTTTTCCTGATTGTCGTAAGAATAAAAATTGATCAATAATTTGGGTTTAGATTTTGAATCTGTTTTAAATATTGCTGGTCTTCTGAGACTTAGTTTTGTGTTCAAAAAGTCTTAGCTGGAGGAAAAAAGGAAAAATGCACACTACAAAAATGAAGACTTAATGTTCAAGGCTTAAAACTTGTTGCTTTCTTATATCAAATTTCTGGAGCCAGACCTTACCTGAGAGCTGTTAATATAGTAAAAAGTGGGTATATATTGCTGAGTTGTTCTTCCCCGTTGGCTCTTGGAGGGGAGATCCTGTGTGGCAGCTGGAGCTTGTCTGGGAATGCCCTTTGGGATATTCAGTACTTTGCAGAGTACGCAGACTGTTAATTGTCTGGCCTGGAATCAGTGTAAAGGTTAAACATGAGGAAACTGCAATACAAGTACCCATTCTCTTTTTTTTCTAGCCATCCTGCAAAAGAAATGGTTATCGATGACTCGGGGAAGTTGGGTGTTCATGAAACCGATCATACAATTGGACTTATTCAGAATCTTAACGGAAAATCTGGTTCATGGACTTTTGAGGAGTTCATTGATGTTGGAGTACATTCCAAGTCAACCAAACTGAGCTCAGACAGCATCTCTGCTGGTAACTGTAATCAAAACTTGAATGATGCTGCTACAATACCTTCTAGTCCCAAACTGGCTTTTGAGGAAGATGGTGCAGTGAATTCATTGACCAAACCAATAGATGCTTCATCAGGTAATCCAAGCTGACTTCCCTGTCTGTCTCTTCCCCTGGCTATGCAATTCACTTCCTTACGTTTTGCTCTCCTTGCCTTAACTACAGCTTCTTGTTTTCAAGGCACTTTTTCCAATGTGTAGACTGGAGGGAAGGCTCTTTCTTTAGTGTTTTTAACTTGAATTCTGTCAAAAGGAGTCACCAACTGATGCCTTTTTAGAGACTTGCTGAGGCCCAACATTAAGGCTCTTCCAAAGACACAGCTGAGCCCTTGTGAAGTTGCAAACAGCATTGAAGCTCATCTGTTGTACTTTAAGGTGTTTCTAAGATACGTTAAATGGCATGTTACTTTTGAAGATACTAACAGTTTAAAAGGTGTCTGATGTAACGCTACACACCAGAGCTTTCCACTCCTAGGTGTGTTCTGTAACTTTTGATGCTGACCTGTGTAGTCTTACAAGGTCTCTTCAGACTCCTAGCAGTGTATTTCGCTGTCCTCTCTACTTACTGTAGAATAGTCTTTCACTTCACTGAGGCAGGTAGCACTGACCTGAAATTCCACAGATGGTTGTGTTACCTTTTGGGAGGAGTAATAAAGCTGTACACACACTAAATATTCTGCATTTTCTGAAAGAGGCAGGGCTGTATCTCAAGCCATATGTACTTGAGAAGCCAAGCCCTGATGCAGTACAGCACAGTGTGTCTGAGAAGCTTCAGGAAGCCAGTTTATGCAAGACTGGACTTCTCTGGTGTTCAAGCCAAGCCCCAAAGGGCCGTTTTCACAGGAGATCTCTTTCCGTGGGATAAATGACTGTGTGATCAGTTGAAGTGAATGCTAGTGGAAAAACAAGCCTTGCTATCCACTTTTCCTTCCAGTGATGTGTAGCACTTTCTTTGATTAAAGTGTAGCACTTTTCTAGACTGAACTGTTTCCTGAGTCTCCTCTGTCACTCTGCGTCTCGTGAATTTTAGTCCCATTGGCACACCCCGATGGAGGCTTCCCTTGAGGCCACGACGAACTGGGCCATGGGAATAGACAGATTTGTTGTGATTCTGCTGATCACATTCTGTTGTGATCAGAATCATTAACTTTTTAGTGAAGGAAGTGTGGCCTTTTAATTTTGGACTTGAAAATGTTTAGACATATTATGGTTTAAGAATTCCATACATAACTTTGAAAACCAATATTCCTGTAAACGGAAAGGAAACCTACTGTGCTGGTTTTGGGCTGTAAGTGACCAGGTGGTTCTATGCTCACTCCTGGATGTAGACTGACAGTGAGGATGGATGCATGTGGCATACACACAGTTATGATGGTTAAATGTTTTCTTCTCTTTGCTCTTTGGACAGAACTGTGAACACTAGAGACCTGGAAATAATCTGATTGCACTTCAGTAATCCAGTGTTTTCTCAAGTACCGAAGGCCTTGTTTTGAAAAGCTGCTTGTTTACCTTTATCCATCTTCAAGTTTGCAAAAACACCAGGGGAGGGATGACAAACTTCTAACTTGCACCTTGAAATATTTCAGGGAAGCTGTTGTGCTAATGTTCCTTTCTCATTCGTGTAGCTAGTTGTTAGATAAGGTTTCCTAGTTCAGTTATTCCTTGTTTCCCCTTTACAGACTTTACAGTAACCTGACTGAGTCTTTTTTTTTTCATATCAGTATCATGTAGAACAACATGCCACGGGAGGCTCCCCACTTAGACTTTGCATATTTCTAAAATTACCTTGGTGAAATAAAAGACTCACTCAGTGTATGTTAAAGCTGAACTCCCTTTTTATGTCTAGAAAAATGTTGTTGCTTGTTGGTTCATGTGCTATTTTGAGTCGCAATTGAATATTTTCATATTTTCAATTTTGAATGGAGACAAAAAAAATCCTTATTATCTAATGTGAAAACACTGGCAGTTTTAAAATGCTGTGTTGTACCATCACTAATATGTTTTAATCTATTGGCAAACATCAAAACATTTTACAGCATGTGTTCTAATATATTACAACAATGTTGACTCCCTAGATTTGTCTGTCAATGCAGTTTAAGGTGTCATGCTTTTAAAAAATGTTTTCCTTTTGAATTGTTTATTTATCTACACTTATGGAAGTATTATTTTATTGTGTACATAGCAGTATTAGACCATTGAAGTCATGTTTTGTTCATGTTAATTATTCTAAGTGTTTCAGTTCCAGCTTTATAACAGTGGCTTCAAGCTGCATATATATTTCCCTTCTCCTAAAGCCTGCATTAAATAATCTATTTAACCTGAACTTGCCTGCTTTTTTCAGCATGAAGAGATTAACGAAGCATCTTCTGAAAATTGCTACTAAAAATAATAATGCAGCCTTGTTCTGATGTCTCCTGTTAACAGATAGACTGGATAGGTGATTACTTTAAAGAGTAGCTGTCTCAAATCCTGCTACATCCCAGTGGCTGATCCCTCAATTCCAGTGATGCATCCAAGCAGCAGCTGTGTTTGCAGTGGGTTTGTTGGAACTACACCTGTTCTTTTCTCGACACCTCAGTTGCAACAGGAGCCCTCAGCCTTCTCCCTCTTGCTGTTCAGAAATACTGTAGAACTGTTTTAGACTTTAGAGCAGTGCCTTAGGTAAAAGGAAAACTGTATTTTTGTATGATAGCTGTTTTGTTCTGGCAGAGACAATCATTCTAACAAAGATGCCGGTATTTTTTTCTGTGCTGAGATTTGTTGGATGGATCCAGCCCTGTGTAAATAAGTGCTCACTGTTAAATAAACTTTGCAGTTGAACAATGCTTTATTTCTGTAATGTTAAATGTGACCTTACTAGGCCTCCCCCACCCCTTGCTGTGCTGACCTGCCTTGGGATGCACTCTGGTGCTGCTCTAACTGCTCCAGCTGCACATTCCCAAACTAGCAGCCTCTGGCAATTGAATCTGTGTGGTTGGGAGGGGATTTGCACTAACACCTTCAGCTCTTGCTGCATTTGTCGGTGCTGATGGCGTGTTCTGAACTGAGGAACTCTTTAATCTGCTTTTCCCTGCCAGCCTTTACCTTTCCTCTGCAGCAGCAGCTGTGTTGTGAGGGTGAGCCTAGCAGTGACCAGCAAGATGCTGCCTTTTCATTTTCTTGCCAGGGTTCTTTGTCAGTAGTTGAAAGGGAGTGGCTGGAGCAGATCCAGTTGATAAAGTATTTCACTACTGTGGAAAAAAATCCTCCTTAAACCAGCATTCAGGTTGCGGAAGGGTGGTAGATCTGTGCATGAACAGTGGCTGTACAAATGCTCTCCAAAGGGCTTTTTCACACAGGCTGTTTCTGGCAGATGGTCCAGTGTCAGTTACATATTTTAAAAATTAATTAGTTTATGGAAATGGTTGCTTTAGTCCTCAGATATTTAAGGGTGCAATGACAGCACAGCTGACTCCTACTTTGCCAGTATCAATGTAGTAGACTTGATTTCAGTAGCTCAGCCCTAGGACACATCAATCATGTAAGATGGGAAAATGAAAAAAAAAATTTTCCAGACTATAGATTCCAAGCAGGCACTAGTGTCACTTTTATTCAGTCACTAAACATACACTGACATGATAGGAGAGCTAGCGTTGTCTGAGCTATTTTTAAGGCACTTGTAAATGCATGTGCATGTTGTAGGTGAAAGATTTACTACTTGTTAATGGATTAATAATTGTACACAGCCTTGTTTAAACAATGATATAAAAAAAGCTGATGAGGAAAACTTGCAGGCAAACCATGCGGAAATCAAGACTAAAACAAGTTTATGGAAACTTAACTAAGCTAAATATCACTGCCAAAACATTGTTTTCTGTAAGATGAAGCCATTCCGTACATGTGCTGCAATGTGGTGTGGTAGAGTAAGCTAAGGTATTTATTACTTATTAATGGTGTGGTGTATGTTGTGTATCTACTTGTAAAAGCATAATAATGGATCCCTCTGATCCCAGGTGCAATCTTTGCATCTCTGTGTCCGAGGTGCATGCCTTGTCAAACCCACTTCATTTAAGTGCCAAGCGTAATCATATACCAGATAAGTTTAAAACTAGATTTGTTTTAGTTTAAGCCACACACAGATGATGCAGTGTGTGGGTCTCTAAATCTAATAGCATTTCAAGCCTTCATACTAGGAGTTACTTGGAAACGAGTTTAGATTTTTGCAAGGCTACATGCTTTTGTACTGCAGGAGCTTCAAAAGTCAAACCCAGTATATTGAGGCTAATTTAGTTCTTACACTGAAATGGAAAAAGTTAAAATTTTCAACATGCAAAAACCTGCTCCTTTACCAGGACTGTTTGGGAAAGCAGGGCTTTAAAATCCATCTTACATCTGCTCATTACAGTCGTTTGGGACACTCAGCACAATAAATTTTTCCATTATGGCAAACAAAGCGCTTGTTGGCCAGACCACGGGCACACTTGGTGCATTTGAAACAGTAATCATGCCAGGATTCATCTTCGTAGTTAACCACACTGGTTCCTCTTCCAAATCCTGCTAGGAGAGAACACAATTATAGGACGGCGATAGTAGCTTTGCCTTGGCCGGGTTATCCCAGAAAACAGCTCAGCCTGTTCCTGCTGCCCCAGTGCTTCCCTACGCTTGTGGGCCACAGGGGTGCCTGAAACACCAAAGTGGCAACTGAGGCGTGGTTTTGTTGCATCTTACGATGTTTCTTGGAGAAACAAGTATCTTAGCATAAGGCTTGCATGGCTTGTCTCTGCAATAAGCTTTTCCCCTTGGCTCCTTTCTCTAGCAAACAGTCAAGGAGAGATGTGGAGCAAGGACAAGTTGGGCTAAACACTTCTGGGCTCAGATCCATGCAGGATGGAATGTGAGCCTCATGGGACTGGCAGGACAGTGCCCACGTTTCAGGGCTGAGTTCTGTAATCCAGTGAGGTTTAAATGTAAAATACATCAGAAGGGGTACAAATGTCCCTTTGGGACAATGAAGCACCGCTCGTTTTAGACTTAAGGGTCCCAAACTAAGATGTGGGTGGAAACAGTTCTGCTTAGGGGAGTTTTGAAGGAGGTAAATTTGAGACATGCAAAGGCTGAAGAGCTCAGTTACTAGCTCAGCCTCCATCCAGCACAAGCACATGGCTGAGAGTCAGATCACACGTAAAATGCTGGGATTGGGCTTGGGTTACCAGACCTGCTTCTGATGTTACCCATCCTTGGGCTCCCTGTCTTTGGGGGATCACTCTCCTGACCTTCAGCACCCACTGCCCTCAAGCTGCATTTAACCCAACATACCTGTAATAGGATTCTTGCAGCCAGCACACTTCTTGGCAACACACTCCTTGTAGCATTCAACACAGTAAAACTGATCCTCCACAGCTGTGAAGCGCTTCCCACCCAGTTGCTTCTTGCAGTTGGAGCAAATGAAACACTCGGAATGCCAAGGTTGTTCCTGGTAAGTGAGGCCTCCAGAAGTGATGGGCTGGGAGAGAAAGAGCAGAGGTGTGGTTTAGAATCAGCAGGGGAGAAGAGAGGTGACACAGGCTTGGGGTGTAGGGTAAGGAAAGCTTTGTCATGGAGAGGATCTTTCCAAAGTTTACAAGAAAATTTAGTTGTGCAGTGCACTTGAGTCCCTCTTACCTGAAATCCCACATACCTGGCACTTTCATAATACTTTCTTTTACCTGCAGTAACTGAAATTCCACACTAATCAGTTGCAGAAGTTGTAAAACGGCTACTGTTTCACTTCTTGAATATTCAGTACCACTACAGAGTTTAAACTATCCCCAAGGCAAGTGCAAGACTGGTATCACTTGGTTTCTGCAGTGTTGCCATTAGCTAACCCAACAACCTCTGCCCAGATCCTGTAGTGCACAGGAACCATCAGCCTCTCCCATCGTTCCACCAGCTGCTGGCACCAATATCTCAAGGAAGGAACATCAGCATTGGTACAGCTTCAGCATGGTCTGCCTGCTGGTTCACCCTCCCAGCTCCCTAAAGGCACACTAGGGCTGGTTCTGGCAGCTGCCTCTGCAGAGGGGAAGGACTTACGTTCTTGCACTTAGCACAGGTCTTGGCAAACTTGTGCTCATGGCAGGAGACACAGTAGAATTCATCACCTTTGGGGAAGAAGCTCCCAGATCCAATCACTTGCTTGCACTGGCTGCAGGTGAAGCAGTCCTTGTGCCAGACCATCTTCTTGTACTCAACATTTTGGTCTCCTACAACAGACAAAAATAAATTGTCATGTGGGATTTCAGGCCTATGGCAAAGCCCTTCTCCTGTGCAGTGTAACATCTATGGGCAAGACCTGTCCATAGCTATGCCCAAGATTCCACTGGAATGCAGACAAGGGATGAGCTGGTAATTTCTGTATCTGGTTTTAGCCTGGGCCTGCTAGATTTTCTTAAAATAGTTATCGGAGCAGCTGCCTGAGCCTTTGAGGACCTTGATTTACAGAGCAAAGCTTTTGGTAGAAATGGTTTAAGAGTGACATTAGGGTTAATTATCCATGTGAGGGTTAACTACAAAGCAGCCTTTCAACACTTGAATAAAATGGACAGGTGAGAGCAACGGTCAAAATTTACTATTCTGAGATGCTCCAGCCTTCCACTGCGATGCCCAGACCCCTAACTGCAGCCTCCACAGCCTGATAAACCACCCTGGTTATGCCCTAGAGCAGAATGTGGCCCTTGGCCCCCTGTCACTGGCACAATACCTGCAATAATGGGCTTGAAGCAGCCCTTACACCTGGGTGCATCCTCAGCCGCAGTGCAGTTGCTGCACCAAACCTTGTTGTTCTCCCGCAGCATGAAGGGCTCGTTGACCAGGGACGTGTAGCACTTGAAGCAGCGGAAGCAGTTGTCGTGCCAGTAGCGGTTCTTGAAATGCAGCTCCTGGAATGAACAGAAAGGGAGGGAGGGAGGGAGGGAGTGAGAAGCTTTTCTCTGCCCCTGAGCAGCCCTAAAACCAAGCTCCTGTCTCATTAGCCTGGGCAGTAGAGGACAGATTTGTTGTTCCTAAGTATGTCTGATTCAGTGGGTAGAGCTACAGCTCCTCTGCAATCAGTTAAGGGAAAGACATTGAACCAAACCCAATGAACACAATGACATTCACTTTGGACTTTCAGCGGGGCAGAAGATGCGTCAAACCAACAGTTTGGAGATTTGCAGTTCTGCAAGTGTGGGCTTCACAGGTTCTTACATTCTCTCTAGTTCAGGTGTACATTATTATTGCTATAAACATTTATCTGGCCTTGAAGGTACATGCTAATGACTTCAATAAGATCATATTTCTATACTTAAACAACAAACCAATTTCCAATTTTCATGGAGATCAACACAGTTTCAACCACTACACTTGCAGATCTTTGCAGATCCTGCAGCTTATGTTTCTTCATGTCCTGCCTGGTATTATGGTGTCTGAACATCAGAGATAGTATTATAAATTGATATAAGGAAAAAACCCCAACAGAACCATCTTGCCATCCAACTGTTCTCAATAGATATTTATATTAAAAGAACTCTTGATTTCCATCATGAAGCAATAAGCATCTGACACACTGACAAAAATCAGACCTCAGTGATTTGCCCAGAAGATGAGTTTTGCAGGCCTTGTGCAGGCTGATTCCCTGCAGTTCTCTCTCCAGGGCAATTCAGCATTTGCAGCAGTTCATGTGGCTGAATCTGGACTCTGAAATGAGGCCCTCTGCCAAAGCAGCCTACCACGAGCATTCTCTGTGCACACCCCAGAGCCGCTCTTTGCCCAAGGAGCACACTGCTGGCAGCCAGAGGACTCCCAAAGGACTTGCTCTTTCACAGTAGCTCGGTGCCAGACCAGAGGAGGGTGATCAGCATCTGCCTCTCCTCATCACCCACCGAGGTGCTCAGCACTGACCTTGGAGTCGGCCCCGATGGGTTTCTTGCACTCCATGCAGGTGTTGGCGCAGAACTTCTCAAAGCACTTGACGCAGCAGTGCCGCCCCTCCTTCTGCACATACTTCTTGCCCTGCAGGGGGTCACGGCAGTAGTGGCAGTCGAAGCGCTCCGACATCGTGCCCACGGTGTAGCTGCCAGGCCCTCCTGCAAGAGCACAGCGAGTGAGGGGACACTGAGGCCCTGAAAACTGCTCCAGCTTCTTCAGGCTGTGCAGATCAGTAGGAGGAAGATGGCTCAGGAATGAGCACGTGGTGGTGTTATCGCACCCCTCGAGGGCTCCTTGGTAGAGAAAGCAGCTCCAATCGAGGAGAGCAGAGTCCAAACCAGCCTTTCCCCATCCCCTTGTTAAGTGGAAGGATGCTAGATTGCTTTATTTACATACTGTGAATGACACCTAATCACTCCCTGAGAGTCCCTTAGTTCATTACTGCAGGCCTCAGTGAGGTCCTGTGTGCAGAAATCATCAACAAACATGAGCAGAGTGGAATTGTTTCCATGTTTCCAGTCTGAACCCGCAGCCAGCTGCAGCCCTCCAAGGCCTTTTGTGCTGGATAGTTGTGCAGCTTCCAGCTGCCTCTTTTCACCAAGCTTTCACATATAAAATCATAAGGGGGGAAAAATAAAACCTAAAACCAAGGAAAAAATCTGCCTCCATGGAGAGATACTTCTTCAGTTCACACCAGCAAGGCTCTGCCAAGGTCTGATGTTCCACCATGGCCAGGGAGCTGTCAGTGGGTGTGGAGGATCTTGACTGGAGGATTTTCTGCTTTGGCTCACATTTTCTCCCTTAACACCCATCCCTTCCTGCGCTCCCAGTCTCCTGCTAAGGGCTCCCTCCATTCCATGCACCCTTCCTCAGCAGAAGCCACCAACACTCCTGCAAGGGGCCTGCAAGGGCTCTGTCGGGATTCAGAGAATCCTGGAATGGTTTGGGTTTGAAGGAACATTAAAGATCATCTTGTTCCAACCCCCCTGCTAATGGACAGGGGTGCCAGCCACTAGATCAGGTTGCTCAAAGTCCCATCCGACCTCGCCCAGAACTCTTCCAGGGAGGGGGCATAAGAGTGCCAGAAGCCTGTGGAGTCCCACAGAGGCAGCTCCATCCCTGCCCCTGCTGCTCCTGCCCCACAGCCCCAGCACTGCAGAGCTGTTTCCCTGCACAGCCAACACCCCAGCACACAGCCTTGAACTTTTCTGCATCATCACCAGCCGGACAGGAGATATGGCTGTGGCCTGGCAACAGAGACTGCCAAGAGGAAATGTCCTCTCTTCCTGATAGAGCAGCCACATCAGCACAGAGCAACAAAAGGGAGAGGACATCGTCAGGCCATACAAATTGCTGCTGCCTCCATCACATGGCCTCATCTTGGGATCACTCCACCCAGCCCTGGGGGCTGCCTTGGAGCCTGTTCCTCATAGACCTCAGTGTACAACAGTGCTTATTCCAGCCATGCTGCTCTGAGCCCAGCCCAATGTGCCTTTAGAAACCAAACCAGTAAGGGTTTCGGGGTGCAGTGGCGGTGTGGCTCTCCTGTCTGTGCCCTCACCACAAAGGAGGGTCAGTGGGACCCTGCTGGGCTCACCCTTGGCTGCGGAATCCTCTTGGTCTGCGGAATCCTCTTGGTCTGCCCTGTTGTTATGACCAGTTCACACACATTTTTATGGACACTTGCCCACCCCAGTAATTCCAGATTTACCATCAGCTACAGGGCCCAACCTCACCAGACCCCTGCAGCATACCAGGAACAGCCCAACACAGCTGGGTACAAAGCCAGAGGAGCCTGTACGTGAACATTTTGCCATCATAGCAGAGCATCTACCTCATCTGGGCCCAGGAAGAGTGGGACTCACACTGTTACCTTGCAGGTTTTAAAATCCAAGAGTCATCACACTGTCTCCTGTTTGTCACCCTCTCAGTAATATAGGGCCAGAACAAGTTGAAGGATTTGTATTTCAGAAAGCGGGGCAGAGAGTCCTAAAGAAAAGTATCAAATGGGGAGGCTGCAGCAGAGGCGAAGGCTGTGTTCACACCCTATTCCTTCCCCTAAAACTGACAGAGGCAGGCTGGAGGCTGAGCTGGTAGGAATTGTACTCTATGGGGGGACCAAGGTCTGGAGTGCTTCCTTGGCAAGGCCAGGAAGCTGACAGCTACACCAAGGGCTATGAGGTACCTGTTCGAGCAAATGAAACAGATAAACAGCCGGGAAACATGGAAACGGTGAGCCACAGCCAACTCTGCAGAGCTCTAGCAAGCAGGTGAGTTTTATTTGGAAGAAATGCAATTGCAGAGTCCAGGGCAAATGGTATTGAAACGTTCCTGATCTCAGGTTTAGGGTTGCTTTCAACCTGAGCACATAATCTTGAAAGTATGGCTCAGGGAGAAACATAATCCCGTGTTCCCTGTAACACATCACGCGCTAATGTGAGACACATTTATCACAGCAGCTCTGGAGCTCCACAGGCAAATTAACACGGGGCCTGGCAGCCCCCAGACCGGGCTGTGCATGCAGCTTCTGCCTGCCTCGTGCCATCTCACACACCAGAAAGCCACCCTCATACACAGGCAGAGGCATGAATTTGCTTCCAGCTTTTCCAGAAGCTTTCTGCCCTCAGCACTATCATTCCTGAATTCCTGATCTAGAGCCAGGAAAGGCACCTCTGTCCCCTTGCCTGCAGTGAAGGTGCGGTGGTCGCATTGCCCCTGCAAATGTGCTGGCTGCTCGTGGGCTCTGCTCACCTGTGCCGTGTCAAGAGTCCACATCAGTCAGACCATCTCCCACGACCCTCCCACAGGAGCAGCCCACCCAGAGTATGGTGCACAAGAGCCCTGAAAGCCACCAGGGTGTGGCAGAGTGGAGCCCCAGGCCAACAGCAGCTGTGCTGGGACCACCAGGTTATTTTCGCCAAATGGAGCAAACATCTGTGGGCACTTCAGAGCTCAGCTTCATTTAGTATCCTACAGCTGCTCCCCTCAGCACTCCTGTCCCCTCTCATGGAAGGTAAACAGAGCAGATATTTCTTATGCTCTGTATAAAAATAAATCTATTTCTAAAGCCCACTGGGCAGCAGGTTGTGGGTTTGGAGTTGTTTATCTCCTGTTCACCCTTCAGCTGCACCAGGTCCCTACAGTTTAACTTTCCAGAGCTTCCAGGTATATTAACCCTGGCCTGTCTTTACTCTCTGAAAAGTAGGCAAGTTATGAAACTAAGGGCACACTGGGTATATGGAAAAATCATTACTTCCTCGGGGTCCTTATTTGCTGCCCTCTGCATCACTTCCCATATGAGCAGTGCAGCAGCTGCTGAGCACAGGGTGGGGATTCACACCAGGGGTACTGCAGTGCTACAGCAACCCAAAACCAGGGTAAGCACTCACCAAACTACTGCTAAAACCCAGAGCACTGAACCTCTGTGCTTCTTTTCACAGTGCTGTGCTTAAAATGAGAGACCTGGTACATGCAGGTGTTTTAGCTTGGAAGTTAATTGAACACAAGTTTCTGTGGCTGTACCTTTACACCAGACTGTGGCATCTCTGAGGTGACAGCCTGGTCAAGTGTCTCTAGTTTAGCCCCAGGAGAATCACGTACCCTGAGGACATGCACTGATGCAAACCCCATGTCAGCTTGATACTGAGACTGCAGAATGGGATTTAGAAAACAGAGGAAAAGTATGGACAGGCTGGAACTACTCTCCTGCCCAGGCATGTGCAGAGGATTGTTCTGCTGGAGAGAAGCAGGTGAAAACAGAGCACTGGGGAGAGGAGTAAATGCAGAATGTGCCCGTCCTTAAATAGCCTAGAGGACCCTCAATGAGAGATGAAGAAAAATACAGCTACACGTCCAGAAACTAATCCCCCTCTAAGCAAGGTATCCCTGTCCCACCAGCCCTGGCAGGGTGTTCTCTAAATGTAGCTCCCTGATGGATCTGACTACAGCTGGAGGGTGCAAGGCCAGGCCAGTGGCCTTCTCAGGTATCAGGGTACTTGGCACAAAGACCCACTGGAATACAACCCTAACATTTACCTGACCACAGAGGTGCCAGTTTGCCACTTGTCCCCTGAAAGCATCTTCTGCTTATCAGAAACAGCACCTCAGCCCTTGGACAGCCACACCTTCCATCCTTCAGAGGTCTCAAACACTTGGGCCCCAGGAGCCTCCACGCACCTCAGGTGGTACCAACACCAAGCAGTCGCAGGGCTGACCGAGGGTCAGGGCCACATCTGCACCCTGCAGCATGGCCAGCTTTGGGATGGAAAGGGTACACACCTAAGAAGTGCACCCCACAGAATGGGGATGCTACTGCATCCACACGACCCCTGCCTCCCCCTGGGTTCCTGCCATCACCCTGGGCTGGTTGATCCCAGTTCAGCCATACACCCAAAGTAGCATCACAGTGGTTTGCACAACAAATGGAACCAAAGCATTCAGCAAAGGGAGCTGAAGCACAGCTGATAAGCAAAGCACTTAGCACAGGATATGTGTTAATGTCTCTGGGGAATATGTTTAAATGTGATAAACCACCAAGGAAGAACTTGAAGTGTGGTCTCTAAACACAGCCAGAGAAATTGTACTTACACTTTACAGATTATTCTGCCACTTAAGAAAGAAGAGGAGGTTGGAGTTGTTAACCCTCTGCCCTGCACACAGTTGCATGTGGAAAAAAAGAGCAATTGCTTTTTGACTCTCCATTAGTTTTATTTTTCTCAGCAGACTGAGCACACAGCCCCACACTGCCAGGCAATGGCTACACCTGCCTGTTTCAGCTCAGTCCTGGCAGCCCTGGTCTGTCACCTGAGTTACTATTCTCAGCATTCCTCTATGCAATGTCGCATGGTTTGCTAAAAATACCAGGGAAATCCTTAAAAGAAGAGTTCTGTTAATCCCAAATGCAAAGTGACACTCAGGACTGCACTGGCACAAACATTTACAATGCCCTGGGCAACAAACATTTGCAAAGCCCAAGGAAAGAAAGAAAAGAAGTCTCTTGTAGGTCATTTTTGCTGTGAGGGCTGAAAATACCAGAGCTGTGCTCTCCTATTGCCGGGCTGGGGCACGTGCGAGTCTCGTACTCCATAATTCAAAAATTAGTCTGTTGATAAAATGGAAGCTTCTTTATTTAGAGCAAGAACAGCTCCAAGTTCCTCAAGCAGTTGCCAAAAACATTCCCTACAGTCCTATTGCCACCATGTCTGAGCATATCCCAGTCATTACTAAATCTTCACAGTTCCCCAGGGAAGTAGGGACATGCTATTTATCAAAAACACTGGCCCAGCCCTGCAAACGCTTCCCCCAGGGATTGCTTTGGCACTCAGTGAAGAGCTCAGTGAAGGCTAAGAAGGCACCCCTGCCTCAAGTAAGGCTGAGCACTTTAGGCAGAGTTTAAGCAACAAAGTCCAAACCTTTCAAAACTAAACAAATCCTGTTCAGTAACTATGGCTGCATTAAGTTTTGTCCTTTGAGACTCCCCTATTATGTTCCCAGCTAAGCCCTAGTCTGCCTCACCTCAGCAGCTGGATGCCCTTCTCACACCCAGGTCCTTCCAGGTGCCAAAAGGAGATTTCCTTCTCTGGAGGGTTCAGCCCCACCCTGAGCAGGCACTGTGGTACCCCTAGAGCTGCCCTGGGGTTCCCAGTGGTCTGCAGGATCGGACACCGTGCTGTGACTTTTTGGCAGCAGCACTCCAACAGCATCTGCTCAGAACACCCTGCAGCATTTTATATTACAGCAGAGCATCAAGACTGTGAGTTCTTGCCCCAGGGGACATCCCCTGACGAAGATGAGAAAGAAAAAAAAGATATAGCTGGGAGTATAATGGAAGGATGCTACAGCATCAGTCAGTCTTGTGGGCTGAAGTTAAACATCTCCTTACATCAAATGATACCACAAAAGTCAGATTTTACTCACAACGGTGCCCTGCATAACATGTATGTGCATCCCACAAGCAAATCCTGAGCAGTTACGTGCTGTGCAAGCAGCCTCATGTGTGTGCCTTATGCTGGGAAGCTGAGCAGGAAGCTGAGCAGCAAACTGTGCCTTTTCTCCCCAGTTTCGGGGAGGCTCTATGTTCCCAAGTCTCACGGGCACCCCTGGCTCCTGGTGTGCAGCAGCTCAGTTTGATGCCCACGGGAGCTGTGCCCCAAGCTGACACCCCCTCCCCAGGCACATCCACCCTCGGGGCTGTGCCTCACCAAGAGATGCAACGCCACTGCCACTGTACTGTGGTGTAGGGCTGTGAACATGCCCTGGACATGCACAAGAACAGCTTCTAAGAGTCAGATAGGCTTTCAAAAATCCCAAAGAGCTTCTGATTGTCTTCAGCTGCAGGGCTAGAGGAATTAGGCAGGATGGGAAGACACCACAGAGCTGCATGCCATGGAGACAGGTAGAATATGATCTCAAGATTCCTGTCAGTGTTAATGGAAAAATTAACATTTTCCTATCACTGGTGAGGGTCAGCCCATCTGAACTAAAAGACAGAGAAGAGGGAGTAACCACAAACTTCCCACCAGAGCAGAGCAAACCTCTGGGTTTACACACTGGTCTCTCCTCTGCTCTGGGTTTCTCTGCTCACTGCAATGAACTTGCAGCAAGGAGGAGCATCATCCTCCATTTTCACCAATTCTTCCTCAAATAACAGCTGAGCCCCAGCCTTCCAACAGCAGCAGATACAAAAACATTTACCATCCAATGCATCTGACAAAATAAATGAGGCCACCACCACCACTCTGCTCCAGCACCGGTCTCCCACACTGGTTATCAGCCTGTTTGCCATCAGGAATTACAGCTGCAGATTGCTGAGGTTTTAGACTGCATTAAGTTATCTCTCTGGCTCAGGAGCCTGTTAGCAAAACCTGCCTCCCCATTTACCAGGTGTACTCCCACAGCGCCTGGCAGCACATCCACTTTACCTGTGTGCCTGTGGAAAGCCATGGTCAGCAGCCCAAAGTCACCAGCTGCCCCTCAGGTAATGGAGTTCACAGTCTCTAGGCTGATAAGGAGCTGCCCCATTTGATAACATACATTTAAACGGAGGCTATTAATATGGACGGGACTCCTACCAGATGTCCACTCCCCTCCCCAGAGATCACAACCTTAATCCCCCTTGGAAATTCTTACCATTTTAGGTGATCTGGGGGAGAAGAATAGGATCCTGAGACCTCTAGGTCTCTGCAGGCAACAGTCAAATACCTGCCCAGCTACTCAGCACCCAAATTAGTCCCAAAGGCAGAATGAACTCATGAACTTGACCCCATGCTGGTACTATTTGGCCTTGGCGTTAGAGTGAGATTGTGTCTCGTAACAGTCCTGAGCTAAATTACAGAGCCAGCATTAATGCTGCTCTGCCATGGCTGAGGGGAAGAGGTGGGTCACAGCCCCA
This sequence comes from Aleadryas rufinucha, assembly GCA_013397815.1. Lineage (NCBI taxonomy): Eukaryota > Metazoa > Chordata > Aves > Passeriformes > Aleadryas > Aleadryas rufinucha. The sequence goes on along the minus strand of VZTH01015469.1, from coordinate 200,044 downwards.
TGGGGGCCAGAGGGCCTGCAGTCCCAGGAGAGAGCAAGAGGCTGTCTTCTGGTTGTAGGGCCCAGAAAGGATGTGGCTGTACCCCTGGGGACTCAGCTGACAGCCCACAGAAGTACCAGCACATATATTCATGGGTGGGTTGGATTTGCTCTCAACATGGAGGTCATGTTGAAGTTTTACTGCCAGTAAAACTGCCATTTCTGGTCCTTCCCCAGCTTTTCCCCTAAGGAAGCTCACAGCATTAACTGTTCAAAGGGAGCAAGTCCCTGAAGAGCAGCACTTAGAAAGATGGGTGTCATGATATCGGGCTTCTCTAGCATCTAGAGTGACTTTAGAGGGCACTGGCTCATGCCTCTGTCCTCTTCACTCAGGTGTCCACAAAGCTCTCAGAAGATCCCAGCTCCATGGCTCCAGCCAACCTGTTTCCACCCAAGTCACAGTAGGAGGGGAGGGAGCTCTGGCTCGGGGTTCACTCCTGTGGGGACCCCAGGCTGCAGCAGCTCTGCAGCCCCGTACTCACTCTGGGTTATGCAACTGCTGCTGGCGACGCTCAGGGCCGGGGGCCAGGGACGCCCAGCTGCTAATCCTGCCTCCCCACTGACGCACTGCACGGCCGTGGGAAACTCACTGAACCTCCCTGACAGCCAGTGGGAAGAGCCAATGTTTATCATTCCTTCCAGGGAGCCCATCGTGGTGGTGTCTGGCCTCTGAAGAGCAACCCTGCTACAGCCAGGAACATCTCTGCTTCCTGCTTGCAGAGGTCCCAAGAGCTCCTCAGCCACACACACGTGCACCGTCTCCAGCCTAGCACTGGGCTTGGTGAGCCCCTGAGCCTTCACACCCCTCTTAGCTCCCCAGGCAGCACATGCACAAGCTCAGCGTCTCACCAGCATCCCAACATCTCCAAGTTTCCAACATGGCCTGGAAAAGGCCACTCTTGACAGCATGCCATTCCAAAAGAACACAGCATGGATCCACTAGTGTAGCAGATTGAGGCTGGGAAATGTGCTAAAATACTAATGCACTGAAACACTTTGGCAAGAAAAAACCCAATGTTATTCTGCCCCAGCTCATCTATAAACTCCAGCAAATTGTTTGCATAATTCAGATGGCAACAGGAACCCTAACAACTGGTATTTTCCTGTGCTAATCTTGCTGTGCGCAGTGTAATATTTACAGACATGAGTTCATTTCTGGCAATGCACGTAGAGTTTGCACCATTAACCATTTTCATTCCTTTCCAGCTCTCTACACAAAGCTCTGGCACCCTCCCACCTGGCAGTTGTTTCCTACTTCCCCCAGAATGCCCTGGTATTTCCATTAGAAGCCTTTGCTCCCATCCTGAGCAGTGTCTCTACACAGTGCTAGTGGCTGCCACGTCCCGACCGGAGGTGGCTGCAATCAACAGCGGTTTGGCAGCTGCAGAGGGGTGTGGAGAGCAGGGATGGACACTTGGATGTCACAACATTTCATGTGCACAAACACACGTGTTCACAGCACCACAACAGGCTCAGGCTGGAGGAGAGAGGAGAGGGAGAAAGCTTGGCCAAGAAACAGGAGGAAGACCCAGACCTGGGGATGCCTATGGAGCTCCCTGGCACAGCTCACTCTGCAAAGCCCCTGCTGATCTCCCAGAACAGACTTTAATAAAAAGGCCATTTTATTTGAATTTGTGGCCTCCTGGTCCAGCAGCAGAAATGGGCTGGGGAGCAACCTTACTGCTGCTCTTGGTTTCTTGCCTGGTTTTAGCCAGATGACTTTGGCCAATTGCCATTTCCTTCCCAAGCCCCTCTTCATCCACGCGAGCCCAGGTGATTACACCTACTTGTGCAGGTGTAACACAAGTGCCAAGGAGGGACATCAGTGCCCTGTGAAACGTGTCAGGGAGCAGATGCCTCCAGGAAAGAGAGGGTGCCCCAGAATGGAGCTGTGCCAGCCCTGCCTGAGCCCTTGTCTGTGCACCAGGCACCCACAGGCCCCAGAGGGAAGAGTGCTACAAATACACCAGTGAGTGCACAGCAGGGCATAGCAGGTTTGGGATGTCATATTTTTGACCTTAAATCTGTCCTGTAGGTTTTCCAGGGAGCTGCCCTGGACACACTGATCCCACCCCATGGGCCCGACTGCAGAGCAGCATGGCTGGGGTATAGTGTCATCCACTCGGATAAACAAATGATTCACGTTGTGATTTCCAGAGTATTTTCTTGCCCTAAGAATCCTGCCAGAAAAGGTCTGGGTCTCTCAGCTTGCTCACACATCCTGCTGTCACTCAACAGGCAGAAACTCCTAAAGAGAGCTGTTCTAACCCAGGCATTGATGAACTATTAGTCAGCATCATCAAAGAAAGCAGCAGTAAACACCAGCAGCAGAGCACCTGTGCACCTCTTAAAGTAATGCTGTGCCTCCTGCTTCCATACATGCTATTGGCAATGCACAGTGCACCTGCACAGAGGAGCACACTGCCATTCACCAGGCTCCACATAAAATGAGAGTCCCACACTTCTCCCTACCCTTCCTGTCCTGAGGGCAGATCAATTTTTAAAAAAAATTTATTTTAAATGTCTCAGGTTGCATGGCTGTGTCCTCCCACAGCAGAGCACTCCTGCCCAACAGATCTCAGTTACAAACTTCCTTGGCTCTTCCTAGGCAGAAACAAAACAATTTTTTAAAAATGTTTCTTCGTTTTAATATAAAGACAAAGTTTGCAGGAAGACAACCAATAAGAGAGTTGGGTTTGAGAGGAGAGAGGACACAGCTACAGCTCTCTTGAAGGAAGAGCTCTTTGCAGTTTTGGCAGATCCATCAGAGAGACGTAAGAGGCAGCAGTCCCCAGTGCCACAGAAATGCTGGACAGGTCTGGCATCAGGACTGACACTGGGGGCTGATCCAGCTCTCTGAGCACTCAGTATCCAACATGCTTCCTGCTCCTAGCACTGGCAGGAGGCACTTCAGAGCAGTGTTTGCAGATCATCTGGAGAGGACTGCCAGGGGATGATGGCCCCTAGTCCCCCCTGCCAGAGACCCTGCATGACACAATCACACCCGAACCAGAATGGGGATTTTCCACCTAAGTCCTTTCAAAACTGGACAATTTCTCTTTGAAGTATCCCAAAAATGCTCCAGAAGTCTCAAATCCAGCTCTGTGTACAAGGATGTGCCTCTGCACCCTTGAAGCACCCCATAGGCACTCGCAGGAACACAAGGCAGAGACAGCCAGGATGTACCCACATCCAGAGCAAAACCAGCAAGGACATCACTGCAGTGAGAGGGGAATGAACACACCAGGCACCAGGGGAGCCCCTGGTGTTCTCAGGGAACCAGCTCAGAGGGGACAGTAGAGAAGGAAAGCGTCAAGACATGGCAAAGGCACGATTCCTCCATGCTGAGCTCCAGCTCACAGCTGGGTCAGAGCGGCGTGCTGAGCCTTCCAGTGCCAAGGGAAGCTTTTTGCATCAGCTGTGGAGGTAGGGGTAGAGGAACTGGGAATAGATTTATACGGAAGCAGATGCAGAGCGGGCAACCTTCAGGAGCTCAGATACAGTGTGAGTAGAAACAAAAGGCGGAAAAGAAGGCAGGATAAGAAGAGACAAAAAAAATGGGATAAGGCTGTAGTAATAGACAGGAAGGAATGGTCAAGAGATAACAGAGGCAAATAAAGGCACCTGAAAAAAAGCAAAACCAGGAAGAGATATAAACCAAGTTTCCCCCCATCTGCCTCCATCCACAGGCTGGACTGTTTCCAGGACTATTCCCATGGCAGCTCCAAATTTATTTCCCTGCTGCCATCTGCTCTGTGGCTCCCCTCCACACACGCTCCCTACTGGCACTTCTTCTCATCACCTGTTGCTGACATGGCAGACCTCTCACTGCTGCTGAGAGCCAAGTGACACTGAGGCCTGGAGGGAGTGCCTGCACATAAATCAGGAGCTGCTTTGTAGTCCCAAAGCTTTGTTCAGCTCCTGTTCCCCGTCCTGGCTATGGTGGTGTGGTGGGATGCAGGCAGCAAACAGCCCCATGGCAGCAGCCCCAGGCTGCAGAGAGGACAGGGGAGAGGAGAGGCTGCAGCAGGTGCTAGGCAGAGCTGGCTTTGAATCAACTTCACAAGAAAGTCCATTTCCTCCTGTTCCTACTTCTCGTTCATGCATTACAGATAAGATGCCAAGACTCCATCTCCCAGCAGTAAGAATGCTGAGTGCCTGCTGTAGTCCCAGCAGTTAGAGTCAGACCTTCAATGCAAGCTCAAAAAGGGACAGCCCCAAAATACTGAACATTTTTTAAAAATCTCTTACAAAGACAAATATCTTAGTCTTTAAATGCACTTGCTTAAATGTGAGCCGTGTTTCTCTTCCCACCTCTGTCTCCCATGTCCTTCTGCTGTGAGTGTGCAGGCAGTGGACTGGGAGGCTCAGCAGGCTGCCCACAGCTCCCTTCATGGACTGCAAGATGAAAACCACAGGTCTGAACATACGAACATCAGACAGCCCTAAGGGGAGACAAAGATTTCCTCTGCTCCGTTTGGGAGAAAGATCCTCATGTACTGCCGAGACTGGGCTGATTCAGATGCCTCATAAGAGCACCAAGCCCATAACTGGGCTAAAAATGTTCAATTATTGCATTTACCTCTTCCTCCCCAGCAGCCCTATAACTGGGTAAAGCACAGACCCACTCAGCAGTGCTGTGGTGCCTCTCAGTCACTCCCACCAGGTGATGTGGTCTTGGGAGGAGCCATGGGGCCAACCAGCTGCACCACAACTCAGTTACTCCCCAGTTTATTACCCCAAAGCTTCATACTTAGGACAGTGGAGCTCCCTGGGGCCACCTTGGCCAACTTGAGGTCCTTCTCTGTTCAAGTTTAGTTGCACTCATGTGCAGGAGGAATGACCAGCGGAGCCAGACGTGAGGCAAGCATTTGCTGGTCACAAGGGTAACCTTTCCCCTCATGGCTTAGCCCTGGCTTCAGAGCCTAGAAAAGTAACTCAAGTCCCTGTCAAATAAATCCCACAGCCAGGCAGCACAGCAGTCTTTCCCAGCACAGATGAGGTGTGAGGAACAGGCACAGCAGTATAATCCTGCCATACCCACATGATAAATGCTCATGTCAGGGCTTCAGCAAGTAGTGAGCCATCACTGAAATAATATTTCACAGTGTCCATCAGGCTCTCTGCACTTCTAATAGCTCCCAATTCCTTCTTGTGGGCACAGCAGCTGGCTGGGCGATGCTCTGCCCCAGTGAGGTTAAACAGCTCACTGTGGAGCACGTGGAAGGAGGTTCAGCTACCAGTTTGCTCCACTGACTGAAAGCTGGGTCATTCCTTGGAAATCTACCCACTAGGAGTCAGAAATTAGCAACTATCCAGACATCAGCTACAGCACACGCTCTCCAGCATTCCCTGACACCCTCCTGTGTTCATCCAACAGGACCTGGCAGCAAGGAAGACTCACAAGGTGGGTGCTGCAGGCTCTGCCCAAGCTCTTGCTCCAAAGGCTGGGAATGCTTTCTATGGGATGTTTTCTAGCAAAATACCATGTTCCTGGGAAGCTGCTGGGCAGATGGTTCTGCAGACTTCCGTCCTCTGCCCACACAGGTAAGTGGGCAAGCCAAATCCCCACACCAGCAGTGCTCTATGGCACCCAGGAGCGTTGGTGTTTCCCCTTAGAGATCTTGATTTTCAGGGAAGGAGAAGAAAGGGCTGTTTATGGATGGACTGTGATTCTGGCAAAACATTCTCCAGAAATTCAGCACGTGAGAGACACTGAGGGCAGAAAACTTCAGCTCAGGTGGCCAGAGAAGGGCAAAGCAATAGCCCTCAGGAAAGGGCTGCCTGGCTAAGGGTGAAGACAGGCCACCTCTTTGACGAGGACGTGCCCTTCCAAGCATTGGCATGCCGGCTGGGAAAACTCCCTGGCATTCAGTACACCATCAAAGCACTGCCCGAACTTGGCACAGCCTGCAGGGCCATGCCCTCAGCTCTGATTTAGAGCTGGCAGAGCCAGCCCTGGCACATGGTTTTAGCAGGAGAAGCAGCCCAATATCCTGGGCAGGACAGTTGCCTCGAACAAGATTAGCATTTGGCTGTCTGCACCCTCAGTTGTTAGCCAGAGCTGATGGCTGAAAGGACCAAATCACCCTTGTTATGTGGCCACTTTAAAAATAACCTTTCCCAAAGCCCCACAGTGCATAACCCTGTGTCAGTCTCAGCTCCAAGAGCTGAAGGGGATCAGCTTGCAGGGCTGATGGGTATTTTTGGGCACTCTGACTAATTGTCAGGACATATGCTGAGCATTCTTTACAAGGAAAAACAAAGCTGCAAAGTCTCCTCCAGTGAGGCCTAAGGGGTTGGATTAGTCACAAGAGTTATTTTCATAAACCTCTGCTTTAGGAAGGTTTGATTTCACTTCAGCTTCAGATAAGTGCAGTTTAAAAATGGAAGAAGAGGTCAACTTCCTTGCACCCCAACACTCACCACAAAGGCTGGGCCACGTTGCACCAGCAAGGGCAGGAGAAGTGGAAACTCTTCACCTTGGAGTGGCTTCAGATTCACAAGTGCTCCTTTGGCACCACATCGAGTATTTTGCCAACTGTCTCCCTCTTCCTCCCTCCACTCTCAGGAGCAAGAGCTCCCAGCTCAGAGGCTCCAGAGCCTTGAAGTCCTGCAGCCCTATGTGAAGTGCTCCTCAAAGGCCACATCCTCTGAGAGGAACAGAGATCAGCCAGTTCTTGCAAGTTTATTTACCAATAAAAAGATTTTATTCTAAAAGCAGCCTGTTTGGACTGGGGTTTCTTGTTGCAGTTCCTTGCTGCTTCTCCTCCAAAGGGCATCTTTCACCAACATGAGCACCTCAGCAGCACTTCCCTCACATGCCAGTTTAAGCCAGCATTCATCCAGTTCACTTTCTCTACACTTACTAAGACAGGCAAATAAAGAACCTGTGTGCAACATCTCCATATCACCCTGGGACACACAAGCCAGAGCAGCCCATGTTTCCCCACCACTTTGCTCTCCCTTTCAGCCCAGAAGCTCTTTGGGATGCTTTAAGCCCTGCTTCTGTCTCAGCCCATGCTGTTGGCCTATGGACTTCTTCTTTCTCCTTTCTCTGGTGTATACCAAACCTTGCTCTTCTCATTCAGCAGACACACTGCACCAGAAGCACACACATCTCAAGATGACAAGAGCTCTCTGAAGCCTCCAACAGTGCTCTCTGTACATTTCCCCCGAGCTGCAGAGCAATTTCCACTGAGGATAAGTGTTGTCAATTCAATTTCTAATAACGGCATTAAAATGTATGAGCCATTTCTCTGGAGTCAGGGATAATATTTTCAAAGTGCCTGTGTGATACAGGAATATAAATCTCATTTTTCATAAAGTGATAAGGATCCTGAGTCTCTCTGGAAATATGTCAGATCAGAGCTGGGCAAGGACTACACAGGAAAGCGTTCTCTGTGGGGTCGAGTAGAAAACACAGCTTCAAATGTTAAAAAAAAGAGGAACAAATATCTTTAAATCTTTCATGAGGGTTAGGTTTCAATTTCAGCCAAAACCAGAGAGTCCCAGCCCAGAATGGTTTTCAGAGCCCTGCCTTGGTTTGTGGTATCCCAGCTGAGTGTCATTATGTGCAGGACAGAGGCTGCTTTGGAGAGGGAAGCTGGGGAATTCTTCTCCCCCAGCATATTCCCACTCTAGTTTTTTGGTAACCTAGCAAAATTTGAGTTCCTTTAGTGTCTTGGAAATGTTAAGATCAGTAGACTAATACTTGGTAAAAGACAGTTCAGGCCAAAGGAGTGTGGGGAGGTGAGGTTACTGGAACTGCTAAATTTCATCTCCCTCCTCCACGAGGCCAGGGCATTCGGAGCCAAGGGAAGATTTCTCCTCTCCCATGCTCCTGCAAGGGTCTCAGAGCAGCTCTGCATGTTACAGCATTTCTATCAGTGCTGACTCTTGGAGAATGGCAAATTCTGTGTGTGGGTACATTCATTAAACACAGACTTTGGAATAAGAAAAGTGAGATACTTAGAAGAGTGATTTTAAACATAGAAATAAACCAACTGGAGTTGGTAAAAGCACTTAAGTGTTTGATTAAGCCATCCCCTGCTCTGGGGCTGGATTCAGGCCCGAAAAATTATTTTGTTTTCTTTTCCAAGTAGCAGAGAGAATAAATTCAGGGACAACGAGCAATAGAGTCTTCAAAGAGAAACAGCCCATCTCAATACAATCACTGCAAGCTCTGCAACTACTGCCCACATCCAGCTATTAGAGCATGGGCTCCATGTGACAGAAAAGCAGTGCTAATTGCACACAAGTGCTAGAGAAAGCTGTCAAAAAGCTAAACCAGTGTGTAACAGCAGTTTGCTTTCTTTTAAAACCAGCTTGTGCAACCACATTGCATGAGAGCCCACAAGCACCGTGTCCCTCTGGGAATGCTGCAGAACAATGGGGAAAGGGTGAGGTTTCCAAATCATTGAGGGCTTTTCCTGCAACTGCAAGGACTCTGCTGTCCCTTTGGTAAAGTTATACCCCTTGAGACAAATTCTCAGCTGTGCTAGAAGGAAGCCTGGTAGGAAGCCTTGCCTGCTTTGTGCCGGTGCTGAGAAGGTTAGCCTTGGTCCTGGATCTACAAAGCACAGCAGTGGGTTTAGTCACCCAGAGACAGCCAAAAGGCAAACACACCTTGATACCAAGAAGATGAAACACTAGAGGAGGACACAGGGAAGACCTGCAGGGATGCCTGTCCTCCCAAACATTAACATCCAGGGCTGCACCCCACAGAAAAGAGATGACACAAAGGAACATCACACACCACATGTAAACAATTCACATTAGACTGTCAGTGTCTCATCTCCAAAGAGCTTCTGAAAACAGAAGATAAAATGCTTCAAGTGGCATTTGTAGGTTTTAAAGCTTTTTAGCACCCATCCCAGCTCAGTTATGGGCAGTTTGGGGTCACAGTGGCTGGGGCACAGGGCTGTGCTGTGCAGCAGGGTCACATGGACTCAACCCCAGCCACTGGGACAGCCCAGGTGTACCAGAGCACTGCCCACCTTGCAGCTATAAAAGGTGAACTCATGTCTCTCTCACCCAGATCTCACTCAGCTCTATGTCCTCACATGAAAATCACCTTCTTTCAAATGCCAACTGCTCCAAGAACCAGGCTTTCCTGAAGCCTTTCTCTCAAGCTGATGGCTGAATGCATGGGTGGCACCAAGAGCTGCCCGTGAGGGCTGAGGGACTTGGTTATGTCACCAAAGCATTTCCCACATGGCTCCAGAAAGGGGCTGGAAAAAGTCCACCCGCAGTCCTGGAAGGGACTTGCAAGAACACACAATTTTACAGATCTCTGCACGATTGTAAAATTATAATAAAAGACTTCCAAAATACAAAATAACCCTGCTGAAACCAATCTCTTTTTATAGATGCAACCTTCATCCCTTGCTTCAAAAAGCTATGAAGTTAATCCAAAAAAAGGATTGTGTTTTTGCATCATGTGAGTAGGTTCACAGATCACTTTTCAGGGGCTCAGCTTTTGTTTGCATTTGTGCTGTTGATAATCGTTCCCTGTTTACACTCATTGGTAACTATGTCTTAAAAGATTTGCTGAAATCCATCAGTGGATCTCTGGTAAGGGGCTCATGCATTGCTTCATCGAGACAGCTGCCAGGTGATGTTCTCAAGTATTTCTAAATAACTTCAAGAATTTGATAATTCAGCAATGGGGAGCAAAACCCAAGCAGAGACCAGTGCCACAGCTTTGAGAGCCTCCCCCCTGCAGTACCGTGGTGCAGAGGGAGAGGCAGTACATCCTCCTACAGACAGACCTTTTCAGTTAAAAGTTGTACTTCAGAAAATGCGAGTTCATTGAATGAAGTGCATCTGGAAACACCTCTGTCTTAGCAGAGAAAGGTGCAGGATGCTAGAGGAGCCCTGCCTGGGCTGCCAAGAGACTGAGTGCATCACAGCCTCCTTATCCTGCCTTTCTCAGGCACAGCTGGCACCCCACGAGAGCCGACTCCAACCCCAGCCTCCATGAACCCAGAAAAGACATCTCTGCCTGCAGCAGCTGCTCCCGCAGTGCCCCCTGAGCCCTAGCAGGAGGTGGCTCCAAAAGTCCAGTCCTGGCCTACTTAAACTGAGGACATTTCAGGGTAAAATAATGCCAGAGTCCAAATTTTCAAGCTCTTGCTCAAGGTATGTTGCAGAGGAGAGTGAGTTTTTTCCAAGCTCTTGCTGCAGCCCCTGGAGCAGCAGCAGGGAGAGGCTCTGCCTCCCTGTACTCCTGTCTAACCAGGCACTTAGGACCAACCCTTATTTACAAGTCAAGCATCTCCGTTTTCCCTACAATCCTTTCACAGGGAGAAGTTTCCAGGATAGGGGAGATGGCAGAGAAGGCCACCCTTGCAGCATCTTAACCCACCCCCAGGGCTCTCCAGCCCACAGTCCCACGAGGAATGTCACTGCCATACTTGCAGGAATTGTAAAAGCCCTGTCTCAGCAGCCAGCTTCATGCACCATCCCCTGCACGATCTCATTTACAAGGCAAAAGCTGTTTGGCAAAACAGCTCACACAGCATCCAAATGTCGGTGGAGCAGACAGCATTCCTGGCGCTGGCTCCCTTTCCATCCGGCTGCTCCGGCTCAGGCACCGACGCCGCTCCAAGGATGAGCTCATCGCTGTTTCAGGTTGAATTTGCACTTGGCAATCTCCCTGGTAACCAAAACAAGATACTCTTTGGTTTATAAGAGATTTATTGGTTGTTTGGTTCAGTGTCTAGCGGAGCACACAGAGACTTCCCCGCATTACAGCACCGCCGCAGGCTGGGGCAGAGCTGGAGGGCAGGATGTGCTCCCGGCGGTGCTCCGGAGATGGGCGGTGTGAGCACTGCCTTAGCGCTCACCCCAGCGACATGGAACTGAGGAAAGGAGGCGTGAAGCACGGCTTTCACTCATACACACCACAGGTGAGCCTTTATGGCAGCCCCCTGACACCCCAAACAAGTGTTACAGCCTCTCCAGCACATCAGAGTAACCACAGGGATGCTGTTTGCAGTCCTCTCCAGCCAAAAATCTGCAAATCTTTCCCCAAACAGGAAGGCTGTGTCCCCCACCCACTGCAAGAAACCCATCCCACCACAGGAACAGAACCAGAGTCAAAGTTTCCACCTTCGGCTATAAATCATTATGGTGATAATGGCAGAAGAAAGAAGGGAATATTATGGCAAGGGGTGGATGACGTGTTCTAGCATCCACCAAAGCAAATCCAGACAGAATTTAACAGATTTGCATCCCCACCAGGTGCCCTTGGGCTGTGAGGTGAACGTGGGCTGCTCTCCAATCCTGATACCATACTGTCATCCTAGCCATTTCCAGAGGCAGCACTAAAATATGTTATACATCAAGTGGCATTCACCTGGCAGGCTGTCCCAGGGGGAAGCAGGACTGGCTTTCAATGGGCAGAGAAAGGGTAGACAGGAAACTGTATTTGCATGTGTGGAGTGAAATACATAGCCCTGTGTATCTTTAAAGTGAGATGAGACCAGAGAGAGAGAGAGAGAGACAAATCTGTGCACCCTGGGCTGTTTATCACTGCCTCTCCACAGTACTGTCAGAAGTGAGATCACATCAGGACAATGCTTAGATATCACCAGGGAATTTCTAAGTAGAAGCAAAGCCACTCAATCTCCAGATTACTCTCTCCAATTACCCAATCCAGATGAGGACCACACACCTATGTTCTGGAGGTGCTGTCTGTGTTTGCATTCCCTCAAACCACTGACTGCCCTGTGGTTAATGCTGTACCAAAGAGCAGGACACAGTGCCAGGCCCCTGGAATGCTCTCAGGATCCTGACACTGCAAAATGATATGAGAGCAGCATCTGAACACAACAATGCTCCACAGGGCTCCAAATCCAAAATCTGGGGACCTGCAACCCAATGTGTTCAGAGAGGGTTACTTTTATAAACACCCAGCAGCTGCGTACGGCAAAGCATCAAAGGAGCATGCTGCTTTTCTTTCACTCCTGCCATTCATGATTCATGGAAAAGACCCTCTCCATGGGCTCTTCAACTGAACAGGCATCGTCACAAACTCATCAAACTCATCCACTGGATGAGGTAAGTCAAGCTAGAAAAATCTCTAGCACACAGCAAGAGCACTGTGAGTGCACACAGCTGTCCCAAGGCAGCAATTTCCTGGGATGCTGCAGCCCTGTGGATGACACACCTACCAGGAATTTTAAAGAGCTCTTTGCTGTCTCAGTGACATGAGAAGAGGGGAAAACCAAGAGGCACAGAATGAAGTGGAAAAGGCTCAGGAGCCCAAAAACGAGACGATAAGACAGAAGCTGGAAAGGGAGGCAGGCAGTGCCTCAGAAGTGACTAATTCCAAACCTTTGCTCCAGTGTTTATTATAGAAAAGAACAGATAAGAAAGGCTGATGGTAACAACTGCCAGGGGCAGTCAGTCCCAAGGTAAACAAACAGCAAATGCCTTGGGAGCAGCCTGCCAAGTCCAGATGGTTCCCACATCTTGGGGCATTTCTTTAAAATAAAGGATATTATTTTCTCCCACCCCAGCATCCTCCCAGGAGTGGGGGGGGCTATATTTAGGGTAGTGTCACAGTTAAGAGGATCTTTGGTCAGAGACCACTGGAAGCACTTGAAAACTGAATATTCCCAAATGAAAGCTCTGAGGAAGAGCTGGGAGCCAACTCCCTGCAGGAAAGTCAACTAACAACCACTGTGGGCTGGACCAGCCATGGCTTTAGTGTGATGAACCATTTCTATTTTTCTTAGCACAAGAAGAAAGGCACATCCAGCACTCTGGTTCTTATGAGAGAGTTTTGGAGGACTGAGGGGATTTTTTGCTCTGTCCAAGCAAAACAGCAAGAGCAATTCTTGCTCTGCCAGAAGCTCTGAACTCCTCTGCAGCTGAGAGCTGGTGTAACACGAGAATCCTCATGCTCTGGGACAGCTGCTGCAGTGCTAAAGGGATCTTGAACCAAAATAGGTGGATTATAGATCCCTGTACCAACTGTGCCTCCCTGCAGGAGTCCCTTGGCATATGGAGCACACGCAATTTCTTGTGAGCAGGGGTGTCTTAAACACATCATTTCAGCAGACAGACACCACTGGAGCCAGACAGTATTTGATTTGAAGCTCCCTCACATGTCAAAGCATCATAAAGCATGAAGGTCTCCTATGTCTTGAAGACAACTGGGAGGATTTTCCATGAGAGAAAGTTTTCTATTCCATCTGGTCATTTTAGCTATTTTTTCCTGTTCTACCTTCCCGTCCACATCACAGCAGAGATAGGAGAACAGATTAATTTCACTGTAGCTCTGCAGTTCACCAAGTAAGCTGGCTCTGAAACATTTTGATCCAAACTATTAAATCTCAAGCTATACCTGTTAGGCATCCTCTTGTGAGGCAAATTTTAGTCTCCTCTCTTCCACTCTGCTCATTTCCCCTTTCCAGGGGTGGAAAGGAATTAGAAAAAAAAGGAAGCCAAAAAGCTGCCCTGCAGTGCTTCTTCCCAGAAGGAATAGTTTTTCCCTGTTCTTCATTAGATGTCTGGGTGACAAGTGGCATTCTGTATTTGATCCCAGCAGATCATAGATGCAACCATGTCCCACCACTTTCAATCCCTCACAGTTCATGACTGTTGGCTGCCAGCTCACACCACAGACAGCTCTGCCTGAGCAGCAGGAGGAGGGATGCATCCCAAATGACACCAATCACTGGGGTCACCTCAAGGAACAGAAAAAAGATGAGGCACATATGTGGAACAAGTAGGTCTTCTGAAAACATCAGTCCAAAGCCAAGAGGGCTTGAATTTCTTATTTACAAAAATAATGCAACTCAGTAACAGCATCCAAACCAAAATTGTAACTCTGCCTGAAAGTTTCCAGTCAGGCACAGGGCAAAATAGCTGCCCTTCCACCCTGGATTGCAGCTCCATCACTGCCAGGAACCCTGCCCTAGCTCTCCAACTTCTTCCAGGGAACTCTAGTTCAGCCTATTTTGAAAAAGTGCTTCAGACCCCCAGATTCCAGCATGGCTATAATGCAATCCTTGCCCTACTTTGATTTTCTCCAAAGCCTTAAATGTAATTTTAGCCCTGTCTTGCCATAGGACACAAACCCCATTTCCTATCTATTCTGATGGAGATGAAAGAGCTGGAGAAGCAGAACCAGACCCATCCATCCATCCATCTATCCATCCCTTTGTCCCACAGAAAATGCCATGCTCTCTTGCTGTCAGAGTAGGAATTTGCTCTGGCAGCTTTCTTGGCACTACACATGCCTGAATCACCCTGGAGGTATCAAGGGCCAGCTCCTGCCTCAGTGTGTGTTGCAGGGAGGGTGAGCATTGGCCCCTCAAGGGCTTTTCTGTGTCTTTACAGCAGCAGCTTGGAGCAGAGCAAGATGAGCCATTTCTGGTAGGAGAGTTTTGCCTACAGGCCTGGGGAGGTTTTGCAGAGAGAAAAGCTCATCACACACCAGCCTTGGCCTCTCGGCTCCAATTCATTTCTACAGAAGCCACCTGGGGTGATATTCCCAAAGCTGGCTCTGGCTGCTCATCTACAGAAAGTCCCAGTTAAAGCACACTGGGGAGAGGAACATGCTGGGCTATATCCTGTCTCTGAACACTGGGGAAGCCCCAGTCCTTTGGTCCTACACCCAGCAAAGTGGCTGCAAACAGGGTTTTTACAGGACCCAAGGATAAAAGAACCGAAGCCAGAATATATGGCACAGTCCTTCTAAAACCACACAGCAGAAGTGGAAGAACGCATTTATCTAAATAGCATTTAATTCTTCAGAGTCCCAGTGTCTCAAGAGCCATCTGCTTAAAGCTCCTCTCCAAACAGAGTATCTAAATGAAATATGAGGTCTATTTCTTCCTCCCCCACTCCCTCTGCCAAAATCAGACACAAAATGACTGATCTCAGACATTTCTTCTTTGTTACTTTCTCTGTCTGCATTTCTATAACAGAGAAATGAAATAAAAAGAGATCCCAATGAATCAAGCTGTAGTATTTTGACTTACAATGCATTTTGTTTTTTATGAAATCCCAGGTCAGTTCTGGGAAGGTTTATTGCATAGACATGATCTCCGTTATCTTTTCAAGCAAAAGTCAGTCCACCCTGCTCGAGGTATAGAACTGAATCTGAGATCTCAGCTTTGCTACCTTTGCTCTCCTACCAGCAGGGTGCAAGGTGACAGTGGCTGGGGACCGTGAGGGTGACAGGCAGGCATTGACTGCTTGGCTCAGTCCTCCACGCACCTGCATCTCTGAGTGACCCTTGTGGAAGCCTGGCACCAGAGGCTGCCCATGGCTCTACAGGGAGCTGTTCTGATTTAGGAGCAATCAAAACCGATCAAAAGCATGAGCAAACTTTGCACATCGCTGGTGGTGAGGCTTATCTTGCTGCATTTAGTGCCACTGGGACCTCAGGGCTAAGCAGCACCACGAAAAGGGAAATGCTAAACACAGGCTTGAGTGATCCTTGTCTCATCAGCAAAGATCAGAGGAATTTTCCACCTAAATCTCCCAATGCATCCACTGGATGGTGAATAAACTTAAAAGAACGTAATTCACACAGGCTGCTGCTGAGGGGACAGTATAATTGCTGGCTCACATCTGCCTCTCTGCTCCACTTTGTGAGACCTCACCTGCAGAGCTGGGGTCCCAGCACAGGGGACATGGTGGAGCTGTTGGAGCAAGTCCAGAGGAGACAATGATGATGTGCCCTGAGGGATGGAGCATCTCTCCTATGGAGACAGGCTGAGAGAGCTGAGATTGTTCAGCCTGAGGAAAAGAAGGCTCTGGGAAGGCCTTACTGTAGTATTGTATTTCAGTACTTCAGGGGGGCTCACAAGAAAGATGGGACCAAACTTTTTATCAGGGCCTGCTGCAACAGGACAAGGGGCAAAGGTTTTAAACTGAAACAGGTTAGATTTAGACTATATAAAAGGAGGGAGATTTTTACACTGGCAAAAGCAGTAGAATACTGGCACAGATTGCCCAGAGAGGCTGTAGATGCCCCATCCCTGGAAGTGTTCAAGGCCAGGCTGGACAGGGCTCTGAGCAAGCTGGGCTAGTTGAAGATGTCCCTGTGGACTAAATGACCTCTAAAGGTCCCTTCCAACCAAACTATTCTGTGATACAAAAGGAAGTAAGCTGCTTCTTGGGGGCAAGGAGGTCAGTTCCTTAAACTTTTTGTTACATCCTAGTGCAATGGGTGTGGACTGCAAGTCATATTCATGTGATAAGGATTTAGATTACAAATGAAGTTCATCCTACAGCATCACTCCCCTGTCCATGGACATGAACAAGGACCTGACCAGGCTCCCACCAGCTGCTTCGTACCATATGTCTGGATTTTCCATTCATGGTACAGTTCCATGGAAAGGCTGCTTCTGAAATAAAGGCCAGCCAGGATAGGCTGGAGAGTGTTTTCAAGTGTTTGAGTACCCTAAATGTTGCCTCCTTTTGAACAGCTGCCATTGTTTACATCCAAGCAGAGAATTATACCAGCATACAGGGAGAGAAGCCATCACTCACAGCAGGGAATAACTTCTGTTAGAAGCAGTTCAAGAGCCCAATCCTAAAAACCTTCCCCAGCCAAAATTCCCGAAGAGCAGTGCACGTCAGAAGCCAGCTGTAAAATCCCAGCCCTGAGCTCGTTCCTCAGAGCCACAGTCCAAAATCTGAGCCACTGTCTTTCTGCTGCACTGAGATCTGGAGGGGTTGGGGGTTTTTTGCACTTGTAGTGCCAGCTCTGAAACACCTACCCACATTTTTCTCTCAGATATTAGTCAAGAAGGAATTTTTATATACTGAGCTCCTTAAGGAAAAATTAGGAACTGGTTTGTATTCAAGAATGCTGTGTTTGGGGAAAAAAAAAAGAAAAGGGTGTTGTCACTGAAGTACGTGGGTGCTTTTATCATTACAAAAGAAAGCTGAAGTTTCAAAGCCATATTTGGTTGCCTGATCAGCTATTTGCTTTGTACATCACAGCTTAAGAATTTAATCAGTTTCCTTTCGGAAGTTTGTTGTTGTTTTTTAAAAAAAAAAACACTCTTCCTCTCAAAACAGGGTAAAAGACTAATTGGTAGGTGGATTGTTTTATTAATTTTCCCCGTTCCATGTGCTAGATTTCAGTGGTTTAAAAAATAGTCACATCCCTTTCGCAACCACAGACTGGCTCCTGCTTACACAACACCAACTGGACCAGAGTCACATGCATTAACTTATCTTTTGACCAGTTACTAAAGAAAAGATTAATGACAGAAACACCCATCTTGCAAACACATGGGTGAATACAACTTCACTCATGCAAATGCCTTCCCAAATCTGTATTGTTACAGGGGTGCAGCATTTGTGCAAAGCTAAAGGTGTTTGCATGCACATGGCTACAGCTGCAGGAACTCTGCAACTGCCTGATATTCTGTAATACAGAAAGAAAGAGGAAAGTGTGATAATTATTAGGTAAAAGCTTGCAATTCCATATTCCTCAATTCTGTTACTGCCAGCCTGCTCCCAGGATTGTTCTTCACATCACCTGAGACCCCACAAAACAGCCTCTGCTCTAGCTATTTCCTGCCCAGCTCTCATTTTAAAAGCCTCAAAGAGGCACATCTGATCACCTGCCCAGGAAAGCACAGAGCTGACAGCTCTCACACAACTCAGTACCACAGCAAATGCTCCCTAAGCACTGGCTCAGCTTGGAAGCAAAGAGAAAAGTTGTATTTATACCCCAGTGTCTGCCTGTACTTTAAAAGCAACCACCTTCCAGGAGGGAACACATATATCAGAAAAAGAGAAATCAGAAGCAAGAATGTAGATAAATCCCATTTCCAAAACAACCCATAAAACAGGCAGTTTCTGAGGTTAACTCAGTGAACCACGGAGAAATTGCTTGCTAGAGAATGTTTCAGAAGTACATTACACACCCACTCCAGGCTTCCCACTCCCCATCCCTGCTCTCACAAACCCTTCTCCGGCAGAGCAGTCACAAGGCAGAGAAAAGACCAGCACCAGCCCTGAAATCCAAAGATCTGCGAAGCGTGGGATGCTGAAACGCTCCCTGCCCTGCTCAGCGAGACGATGCTCGAGAGGGAGAGAGGGAGGCATGTGCTTACTGACTGCCGGAGAGCCCGGGAATGCTGCGAGCGGCTGCCGGGAGGAGGGAAGGGATGGACCGAGGGCTGCGAGCGGCTGCGGGACGGGCACGGGAGCGCTCTGGTCCAGGGC
>VZTH01015469.1:145393-181716 GCA_013397815.1 Aleadryas rufinucha | reverse complement strand
GGGCAAAAAAAAAAAAAAGTTAGTCCAGCCCATAGCACGGAGCCTGCCCGGGGAGCAGCCGGAGGTGGGGAGCAGCCTGGCCCTCGCAGGGTCACTGCACCATCCGTGGGGGGAAAGCCCCAGCCAGCCGCGGCACTCTGCCAGCAGAGCTGTTCCCTGCCTCCCCACAACAGCACCGCGCTGTCATGGGAACCGTGGGGCGCAGCAGGCTGGGAAAAGCCCTGCTACCCCAAAAGTGCCAGCAGCTGCACTCCCAGACAAGGAAAACGAGGCACAAAATCTTTGCGGGAGGATGCGTTGCCAGGTTCCTATCCTGTCCAAATAACCCTCTCTCAATGCTAAAGCCTTTCCTGGAAGCTCAGTTATACATCACCTTCAGGTTCATAGACAGAGTTTGCAGGAGACAAAACGAACGGCAGGGATGTATTTCAAGTGAGAAGTCGGCAAGGAGGGAGGGGACCCAAATGAAGAGAGCACAGAAGAAAATTATGCCAAAATAGGAGCTTTTTCTTCAAAGCAGACATGAAAAAAAGTACTGTCAGGTAGCAATTCATTCCTATTTTAAATAAATCTGTCTGCTTGTGCTGCACCACACCAGGGAAATCTCACAACATTCACATTTGTTTTCTTTTCTCCCTTTCTTCATCCTTTATTCTTTTTATATTCTTCTGAGTTTATCCCACTTTCTTCCATTCTTCTGCTATTGGACACATGGTCCAGCAAGTAACTAAGTTTGTTTTTTAACAAGAGGTGCTTGTGTTGGAGCTCTTGCTCTACAAACAGGCTTTTGTGGTGCCTTGGAGAGCCACCACAGAGCTCCTGACTAATGGCAGGAGAGGCTGCTTGGTGTGCTGGACACAGCACCAGTATCCCTGGAAAGCAGATCACTATACTTGGGCCAAGGAATTTTTCTTTGTTAGTAAGACAAAAAACATTGTGTAAGAGCAAACACTTTCTCTTTACAAAAACATTCGTATTTTTCTGTGTCTGTTCATTCAACAGGTAAGTCCCACAGATTCCTCCAACACTGCATCATCCATATTAACAACATCCCTAGCAGGGACAAGAACACTGGGCTGCCCTGAGGTTCAAGGCTCAGACGGCCACAACTTGCCAAGAACAACTTCAGGCATGCGTAAAACACAGATGTGAAACACCAACATCATTTATCATTATGGACTGAAGTTTACATTTGATTTTCAGAGGAATCCAAATACCCATTTCCAGCTCATTTTTCCAACAGCTCTCCCAGCAAGCATAAAACTGAGTCACCATTAGTAAGAGCTTTTCTCTAACAGCTGTAAGCAGCCATCAGACCTACAAGAACACAAGCAAAACCCCTCTGCCCCAAAGGTGTGATGTGTGTTACATGTTTGCAGCTGCAGAGCTCCAGGATTCATGAGAAATTGCAGAGATGAGACCCTTCAAGGATGGGACATTCAGACAGAACGTTCCCAGTTAGATGAATCAACAGCTAAACACCAGCTACCCTCAAAAGCAGCTCCTAGGCAGCACCTCTGTCAGCTTAACAGAGTAGCAGCTAAATAATTAATCCTTCTATTTAACGTGGCTCTCACTGATTACAGGTTGTTATTTGAGTAATTCCTTGCTCTCATTGGATTGCAGCTCAAGGCCTCATCCTGCAGTTGCTGCATCCTTTAGATCCCTGTTGGATTCACCATCCAGTCCCGTGTGCACAATGGCACATCCAGAAAAAAAAGCAGAATAAAGGTCTGCAAAGGCACGTGGCACAGAGCAAGTGCTTTACCCCATCTTCAGTATTGCTACTCCTGCCAGAAAGTGAGTGTGTGCAGGATCAGACCTTAAATCAGACCTTAAAATGACCAGTATACCTGACAGAGAAGAATTTAAGCACTCCAGAGGTTGCACTAATCACAGCAGCAGCTTTATTCTGTTTGGAAAAGAGCAGTGGATGATTCAGAGAGCAAGGACAGCATGCAACCAGAGTCAAGGAACAGGCACTGGGGCACTGCCATATTACAGATATGGTAGAGCACTATAAAAATCTCTGCCAAGGCATTGGATTAAACAAGAATAAAGTGCAAGAATGACACAACTCGTTGCAAAGGACTGAGTCAACTCAGAGTCAATCCACTGCTACCACCAGTGCTTGCTAAGATAATCAGTTACCCTGCAAATTGATTTTTGGCAAACACAGTAAATAAATCTAAAAAAGAAGGACTCCAATGATCCAATAAATCCTTGACTAGTTATCCAAACAAAATGAACTGTAAGCAGAAGCACTTAAAACTGAGTTGGCTGAATTACTCACTCAAATCTATCTGCTAAGAAATTTTATTTGGAGATAGTAGAGCTTGCAGAGGGTGTGGGGAGGCTGCTCTACAGCCAAGTGCTCTCCAAGAAACCCCAAGGGCAGGACACCCCCAAAGCCAAGGACTCACCCCGGAGCAGGAATCATCTGCACCGGTGGAGAAAAAGATGTGCTTTGATTCATCCTTTGGGTCTCCATGCTGATTCCATTAAATCCCTCTGTAGCCACAGAGGGGGAATGTCTTCCACACTGTAGGGCCTGGTTTTGCCAGCAGAAGGAAGCCATTGCATCCTGGGGTGAATCCAAGCAGAATGCCATTCACGTGCCCCATGGGTGGGTTTGGCTGTCCTGGTTCCCACATGCCAGGCTGGGGCTGGATGTGACATGTCCTGTCCGTGATGTCCCCTAGTCAGGGGTGACAGTGGTGACAATCACCCTGTGTGAGACAGAGCTGCCCCACTCACCTGCCCTCTGGGGGACACCATGGCCTTTAAGAACCACAACAGCTCTTCACACAAGCAGAGAGAATCTCCACACACAAACCCTTCAGAGCCCTCCTCTCCCAGTGAACACCTCAGCCCTTCCCTCAGCTGCAGGTGAAAGTAATTACCAATCCCTCTCCTTAAAGTAATTACCACTCATTATTCTCTCTCGCCCTTTTGTCCAAAACACCTGGGAAGGGTTCTTTCCCCCTTCCAAGTTGTAGTCTAAGGGATGCAGTTATTTTGGGCTTAAGGTACCATCACAAACCCTCTTGGCTCTCCATCCATACTGACTCCCCAGGGTCACTCCCTGTTAATTCCCTAATTGACAGGCTCTGTCCTCCTTTCACCACACAGCCACCTGCTTTCACCAGCCTCTGAGAGCAGAAAGCTTTCCCAGCAGAGGCAGCCACACAGGCTGGCTATTCCTGTGACATCTATGTCCCTAAGTGTGTAGAAGTCAGTTGTACCCCGTTTGGGATGGGTTCTTTTCCCACTGGAATATGAAGGATCCATGGCCCACACAGCGCCTCCCAGCTGAAAGGAGAACTATCATGTAGGAAAGATGATGCCTTGAGGCCCCAGTGATGGCTCTCTCCTCAATCTGTCCTCTGACTTTTCCAAAGTCTGTCCTCAGCCCCAGGGGCACAGGGGAAGACACCTTGCCCTGCAGTGAGTCATTTCAAGAGATATGAGAGAGACAGAGAGAAAAAGAGGAAAAGAAATAGGGAAAGAGATCCATCAGTCTCCACACCCTCAACCATCCCACCATTCTGCTGCCCTGGGGGATAACTGGTGGCCTGATGGAGCCCCAGCCCTGCAGGCAGCTGGAACTCACCTGACATCAGCTAATTACCTCAGAGCCATCAGCGCACGGTCTCCGGGTGGGCAAAGTAATGGAAAAGCTGAAGCACTTCAGAGTCATTCCTCTCTGGGAGTAAGTAAGGGAGTGGTTATGGAAGGTTTGGAACAGTGTGGTTAAAACATCAGTGGTGCAAAGCCTTCTCCATGGAGTTTGAATACATAACACGCTGCTTTCCAAGCTGATGCAAAGGAAAGCATCGCAACCTGTCGGCCACATACTGTGGGCTGTGATCCTCAGTGGGAGCAGCCAGGCTGCCAAAAACCAGACATCTCTCAGCTCTCTGTGCTTCTGCTGCAGTTCCTCCTATCAGTGCAGTTTGGAAATCATACACATGCAAGGGACTGAGGGTGAAATTGCTGAGGGCATCACTGGGTTCCTCTTCATTACAGGCTGAGCAAACCAGAAAAGGACTAAGTTGTCCTGGACTCAATTGCACCACAGGAGGTTTAGATTGGATATTAGGAAATATTCCTCCACTCAAAGGGTGGTCAAACTTTGGAACAAGCTGCCCAGGGAAGTGGTGGAACCACTGTCCCTGGGAGAGTTCAAAAAACATGGTGGTGCTTAGAGATGGGTTTAGACATGGTTTAGAGCTGGGATTGGCAGTGCTGGGTTAATGGTGGGACTCGATCTTAGAAGCTTTTTCCAGCCTTTAGGATTCTATGATTCTTTCAATTTAGTGGGCAAAACAGCAAGCCACAAAAGTAGGATTATGATTGTATTAGGTGACATGCACAAGACTACTCAGCTTTCCCCAATTTAGTGTCAAAGTATTTCTGTAGCATAGCCCTAAGATACCATCAGCAAACCTGGATCAACGGATCAAAGATGATTTCCAAAAGCTGGACAATCACCTGCTGAGAGCCTGCTAGTGAATAAGCCCATGAGTAATTACAGTGGCTGTGTTATTTGTGACATCACTGCTACTCAGATTTTCCTGAGTGACACCACGTGGAGAAGGGATCTAGCTAAAGATTGTTCCCACCTTTAAAAAGCAGCTGCAGGGATGGCTCAGCTATCAGACTAAGAGAAGCAGCCATATCAGCCCTCTTGGTGTCCTTTGGCAGAGTCCAAAATGCTTCTCCCAGTACAAGTTGCTCCTTCTGTGCATGGAAAATTACAAAGGTGACTCCCATTTATAAAAGATGATGCACCAGAGCCCTGCAGGAACAGACCCATCTGTTGACTGTAGCAAGGCTACATTTGAAAGGCAAGAGAAACCAAGGTTTCCAACAGTCTTTCCAGCAACAATTTAAGTTTTCAAGGAATGTTGGCAGCAGTCACAGCTATTTATCTGCAGCCTGCAAGGGGCTATTCAAACATGCCAGTTTTTTTGCCAAGGGTAAGGCTTGAGGTTTTCTGCTCCACGGTCATTTGAACTTCAGCATTTCCATCTGCATTCATGTGCTGGGTCCTGGTGTTTTTTCCTGCTGGATCACAAGCAGGGATATGGGAGCAGCAGGCAGATTGTGGCCACGGGCATCGCCCCCCCCTGGGCCCACATCCCTGGGACAGGGTAGCCCTGTGAGTGCAGAGCTCTGCCCCTGCATCCCCACACACCCACCTCGTGGTCTGTGCAAACCCTGTCTAACCCTGAGCAGAGCCCACAAACTGAAGCGTGGGGAACAGCCTGGGCAAAAAAATAGCTTCTCTCCTTCACAACTACTGCTATCACTAGAACTTTTCAGCCACCCTCTGCTGAAGTCAAGTAAATTTCCATTGACTTCAACAACTGCTGGGGCACAGTTTGCTTAAATGTTTCCAGACTTTGGCCCTTCCAGCAAACACCTTGGCCAGACATTAAACAATAACAGGAATCCATCAAATATTTGAGTATTTGCATAAGCCAAACAGAAAAAATTTGAGAAGAGGTTTGGTTCTTGGTCCTTATCAGTTATCAGTTCCTGGGTGGATATCTATTGGGAGAGATTTAACAAAGGTTTCTAATAGCAATGAGGTAAAGAAATAGCAGTATAATATCAGGTTCTCCTTCAAACAGAGCAAAGGGATTTGTGATGATACATGTTATAGACACATGTATATCTTTATCTACTATACATAATTATCCTAAAGTTGGTCTTTTTCCTTGGTGCGAGGCTCACCAGAAGTTTCATGTTCCAGATTTGAAAAGATGGCTTCCAGGCATCAGACCAAAATTAAGCTTCTTTATTGATTTTATCTTTAGATTTTAGTCCAGGAAAAAATTCATTCAAGGTACCCACAGGCTAACATAAGTAAAATACATGTTTTAATAGCAGAGGAGATTTTCAAAGCATAGCAAATTTCATTTTGCTTGAGTCTGCAGTTAAAATCAAATCAATTAGAACGCTGAGGACCATAAAGAAACACGTACAACTGGATTAGATCATTCCATGAACATGAGAGACAGCAGGCACAGAATGGGCTGGGGCTCACAGTGTTTGCTACAGCTCAGGGGACCAAAATGAAATTCCTCATCATGGTACAAACTGCTTGCTTGACTTGGGCTGAGTCACAGCATCAGCCCCTCAGGCAATACCTGCCTGGCTCCAGGGCTGCTGGGAGTGCTGTGGACACACTCCAGAAAGGAGCAGTGGTGCTCAGTGCCTGCAGTCCCTTGTTTGTGGCCACTTTCACCTGTCAGTATGACCACGATGGAGGGATTTGCTCAGCGTGCCTCAGGTTCCTGTGTGTGCACAAAGACATCAAAGCATTTTTTGTAGGAGGCAAAGATAAATGAAGGTTTAAAATGCAGGCTTTGCAACAACAGACAGGTCGTAAGAGGACAAGCTTTCAGACTCAAAAGCACCCCATGGAAAAGATTCCTGCTCCAGAGCAGAGCTGGAGACATGGAACCACTGCAACAGACTCACACAAACCTCCTCTGCTGCCACAGCATCTTCCAGTCCATGGGATGGGATGCAGAGTCACACCCCAGCCCTCTCCAGCACCTGCCACCAGCATGTCCTTGTCTCTCTGGATGCAAAACCTCGAGCTGGGGAGTCTTAAATGCTCTGCTGGCTCCTACATAGAGATTTTGTGTGACTCACAATTAATGCCAGTGAAAGTCATATTTAGTGAGATAGTTAATGGCATCTGAATCTGTGCAGAGGCTTAAATTTGGTGTGCTCCAAGGTACCAACCTCAACAACCCGTATGGTGCCCAGGGTTACACCAGAAGCAAAGTGGAGAAAGCAGCCACTTGTCCAAGGCTATGGATGAGATCTGTCCCAGGGACTGGAACTGAACACCAGCCCAAGTGCCTCTGCATAAATCAAAGTCTTTTACATAAAGGCACTGGGAATCATACTTACTGCTCAGACCTGCACTCACGGTGATGTGGAAAAGCCAGGTCAAACCTTTCCACCATTCCTTCTTTCTCCTTGTGTCCAACAGCACTGGCTAGATGAGTATTTTGAGATGAGCATCTATGTCAGATCAATTTTCCTTTTGCTAAAAAAATGATTGTATTAAAATTATAAGATTATTGATGGAAAGCATAGTCACAAACAAGGTTGGGGTTTTTATTCTCTACGCCAAACAAATCAAGCAAATGGTATCCCATTAAACTATATACTTCATGTTAGCTTCATACTTGGGCAAAAAGTAAATTTTTGTAAGATTTCCAGAGGCTTTGTTTCACAAACAAAAAAAGAAATAGTAATGGGAAAATTACAAACCATTTGGCACTAAGGAAATTATGAATGCAATTTCCTGAGCTCAGTGTGCTGAAGGAGCTGCAGTAAATAGCTGTCAGGCAGCTTTCTCAAACAAAAGATTTTAGACTTGATACCCAGCTGTGAAGGAGATTTGTCTGTGCTGGACTTTTGTTCTCCTTCCAGTCAGATGGGATTTTCAACTGGCTTAGTTTAGCTGGCACGAAGGGAGCATGGGTGTGTTGCCTTTGGTTTAAATCAAATTTTCTGGGAATCATGTCTTAAGTAAAAATGACAGAACTCACTTCTTTGCTGAGTTCTGCTGAAGAAAAGTGATTTAATGATGATTTGAAGTCAAACTGAGAGACCCAAGAGAAAGATCTCAGACATATGCATGGCTACAGAGAAGCTGTCTTCCTGCCACTTCCAAACTGAAATAAATCTCTTCAGTAAAAGCAGATTGGGATTTTTTTTCCCTCAGCAGCTCAAGTGAGGGTTGGGAGCAGAAGAAGAAACTGAACCAACAGCAGGGAAAAATATTTGGCATTAGATATTCTGGATCTGAGGAAGAACATGAGAATTGTGCACAGACTGCTTAGATTTTGATGAAGCAGCCCCTCAGGAGAGCAGCTCCCTACCATGAGGGGTGCCAGAGGCTTGTCCCAAGACTTAAAGGGCTCTGGGTGCTGCACATTCTCTTCCCACCTCCCTCACACAAACCTGAGCTGGTCACTGAAAAATGCTGCCAGATCAGCTTTGGGGGGCTGGTCAGTGCCTCGTGTCCCCCTTCCCAAAGCTGCTGGCTGGGATGCAGGTACTGGTGGGTGCAGAGGGTGCTGCTGTGCTGTGGCAGCCAGAACCGGCAGGAAGGGTCAGTCAGAGCCCTGGGTGCTGCTGTGCTGTGGCAGCCAGAACCAGCAGGAAGGGTCAGTCAGAACCAGCAGGAAGGGTCAGTCAGAGCCCTGGGTGCTGCTGGACGGTGCTGCTGCCTCGGAGAAGCGCCACAGCATTGCCCCAGCTCCCTGCAGAGAGGATCCTGCCCCTGCCAGTGTCCTTGGCAACTCAGAGCCACAAACATCAAGTGGTAGGAGCCAGGAGGGACAGAGGGATAGGCCAAATGTGAAACCTGGTAACTGGCTATAAATATTTACACGCTGCGCCTCAGCTTTACTCGTTCTGCTGCATCAGAGGCACGGCCGGCCACAGAGTCCAGGTATTAACTGTCCTGCTGTCGTGCTCCAGGACCTTCAGCTGGACCATAATCTCCGCTCAGTGTCCTGAGTCGGATCCACTTCTGGGGAGGCCAGTGGATGCTCCTTTTCCCAGCGTGAGGAGCCAGTGCATCCTTCTCTGATGGTGGTGTATCCACAGCAGAGGTTTTGCCCCTGCTCCCAGGACAGCCCAGCCAGCTCGTGCTGCTGCAAACAGAACAGCTCCAGTGCCATCTGGGCAGGACTGCCTGGCCCCCAGCTGGGCTCTTCTCCCTACAGCAAAGGAACTCAGTCTTGCCAGCATTGCCGAGGCCAAATGCTAGTTATGGAATCTCAAACTAAATATCTGTAAAGCCAGGATGATCCATTTTTTCCAGGGAGTTTTTTCACTCAACCCCTACACCCTTGTCACGAGCACCATCAGTCTATTCACAGCTCAGTCACTGGAGCACAGACTGCAGCTGAAGCAACAAGTCTCTGATGGAGCTGAGTTTAGGAATGTCACAGTGCCACTGGCCTGGCTTCTCTCTAGCAGGACAATAGCCCTGAGCCCTCTAAGGCATCTGACCAGAGCTGAGGTATTTTATCGACAGCAAATATCTCAGCAACAAAGCTCCATCCCACGCAGAGCAGAAACCAATCACAAGGGAAATTTGTTTGCCTTTTGTAAGAATTTGGACATTTTTGTGCGAGCAGCAGACACAGGTCTGGGGTCCTAGGGTGGAAAACGTAATCCAGACATACCTCGTGCAGTTGCAGAACTGTGTCACTTGACCTGTCTCATCAGAGGAATCCTTGATTTTGCACTTGGAGAAATGGACACCAATGCAAATAGTGACCTCAGACCACTCAGACATCATTTAGATAAACAGCTTTAGGATGTTCAAGGCTATTTCAAAGCTAAAAAATAATGGCAGAGTACATGGAGAAGGGAAAAAATTGTATTAAACCTGGCCCATCTGTCACTGAGATACACAGACATTTCCACTTCTCTCTTATTGCAGATCTCAAAAGCTTCAGAACCTGGGAGAATTCACATAGCATATCCAAAGCACCAGTGATTAATATTAACTACATGAGAAAAGGGAAAAGCAAGCAATGCTGCATCTCTTGTTCTTCCTCTTGTACCTCTGGGAATTCTAAGAGTGAGCTGTATTACAGAAGAGCAGATTCAGCCATCCATCATCAAAGGGTGCAGAGGAGATACTTCAAGACACTGCAGAGAATGAGGATGCTGTGAGGATGTGGAGACCTGCTGTCCTTAGCTGTCTTTAAGGTCATACCCTTGGAGCTACTACCCAGAAAAGGTGCATTTTGGTTCAGACCAGTGCTATGTGGAGGAAGGGCAAGGGAAAATCTTTGCTGCTGTCTCAGCCCAGGCACATGTGCATTGCCAAGTGTTTCCATGCTCAGCCAGTTGGTGTTTTCTTATTCTCAAAGCATCCTTTGCCCTGCAGTGCCTGCCCTGCCCAGCACAGCACCTGTGTGGGTAGGTTGGCATAACCACCCTGGCTGCTGCAGGTGGAAGGGCTGACACGCTGTATAGAGCTGGCAGCTTTAATTTATGCACATTTTTAATCTTCTTCCACGTTCCTGGGAGCTTATGCACACAGGAAAGGGAGCAATGTTCACACATATCCTTAAAAGTAGCCATGACCACACTATTGTGGAACATGCAGGGTTAGGAGATTGCAACCATATATGGACTCCTTGGGGCTGGAGCATCCCTGGCACCTCTGGGAGGAGGACAGCTGGTGGAATTTCCTGTGAAAGGACAATTAATAAAGACCAAATCCTTTTGTATATACACATGTCTAAATATTGGACAACAGATTCAAGGCTTTGCTACCCCAGAATCCTGAACCTTACAGGACTCCTGCACTCATTAAGAATGCAGCCTCTGACCCAGGTTCCAAATGCAGGGACTGTAAGGGCTGGAGAAAGGAAAAGCACCAAGAGGGGCTGTGTAAGGGCTGCAGGTCCCAAAGGAATGTGCTCCAGAGCCCCTGGTCCCCAAATGCTGTTCTGAGAGCAGACCTCCGGCAGCACTGAGTGGTGACCAGCTGGAATTCTGCTTTCCCTGGCTTTGATCTCCCCAGTCACAGCCTCACCCTGACACCTCACCTCTGCAGCAGCCAACACACTGAGACTTTGCTTTACTTCTTGCCTGAGGTTTAGGAGCTTTCAGGGACATCAGAGCCACTGTGCTGCCCGTGCCAGCCCCCACTTAGCCATGGCAGGGAGCAGGGTACCAGGAGCCAGACTGTGCCCAGCACTGCCCCTGCCAGCAAAGTGCAAAGCAGCCTCTGATGTTAACGTGGCTGAAGGCACCAGGTGTGTTGCAAATGCCTTTGGGATAAATGACACACACATCGCTCCCAGCTGAGGGGGGAGGTGGAAAGCAGGGGGCACACACAGCGCTTGTGCTTGGCAGTGTTGCTATGCCTGCACTGGACACAGAGCACACAAACATTCCCAGTCCCTGGGTTCCTTCATCAGCTTGGCAGATTTTGTTAGGGTTGTCAGCAAGGACACCATTTCTTCATTTCCATATTACTTGCCTCATCTTCCAATTATTCTCCCATCACAGACACATGTGGCCAAAAAAGTTTTTTGCAAATTACTATTGTGAGATTATATTTGGACCCAGTGGCATCTGAGAGGCCCTTCCACCCCTACCTCCTCTCTTCACCTCACCAAGAAGTTTCCTCCACAAAACTCCCCACATCGGGTGAGAAACACTGTTTTGGAGTTGTGACAAGAGAAAGTCTTCTTGCAACAGTGCAAACAGCCATGATGGCCACAAATTGGCTGCAGATGTCAGCAAAGCCTAGTGCTAGGAGTGGCCCAGTGCCCAGGCGATGTGAGACATGGGGAGCACGTGGGGAAAGGTGTCCTTGCAGGCTCAGTGTTGGGGGGATTGAACCAGCTCTGAGATGTATCAGCAGTTCAGCAAGGGCTGCAGCTCATCTCTGACCAAAATTCATCCTGCTTGTGGTCAGCTTGTGGCCACTGCCCTTAAACTTCTCATTCTGAAAGCTTAATAGGGAAAAAAATGGCCAACAAGCAGCTGGGCTTAAAGGGTGCAGGGGAGATGTCTGTGAGCACCTCCATACTCCCAGGTGTTTGAGACGGTGATGGTTCCTGTGAAGGGGCTCAGGGTGTCAGAGCAGTGGGTGTTGCAGCAGGGTCTCCTCTCCTTGGTGTGATAAGGACTCAGCTGGATGGTGCATGAGGCATGGTGGACACAGCAGGGCATGGGGAGGGTCTCTGCAGCTGGGGTGGGCCGGTGGGCTCTGCGTGGCCGGGACCTGCAGTGACACTGTGGTGGTGGACAGTTACTGTCCTTTCCAATATTGCCATCTAGAGGACCCAGCAAGGACCAGAGCCCTTTGCAGGCCATGATGAGATAAGGAAGAAGAATCAAAGCCTTGCTTTTTTCAAAATTTTCCCTCATATAAATGCTACCCCAGCATGATGTGGAGATGCAGAGCCAAGTGTGCACAACTGTCTGTGGCTTTGGGCATGGCAGTACAAGATTGCTCTAAAAACAGCCCTGTGATTTTTTTGAGGCTGTAGATAACCCAGTGCTGGCCCATTTCCCAGCACTTTACTGATCTCCACATGAAGGTGGACAGATGGTACTGACTGAAAGCTGCCCCTCATCAGCTCACACTGAACAGAACTAATAAAACAGGGACTAATCAGCAAATGGCAGCTCTGTGCACCTGCCTGCAGGGCAAATCCCCCTCCCAGAACCAGGCAGGGAACTGCCTTGTACCTGCTTGCTGTGCCTCTGAACAGCACCTATCCAAAATATGTTTGCATGGCTGATGTGACATGGCAGCTCCTGGCACAGTGAGCCCATCCCAGTGGGTGCCCACCTGCAGCTGCCTGGGCTGGGGAGGGTGGATACACACCAGAGGCTCCCAGCTACATTTTGGGTGCTGGGGATACCCCTCACCAATGGTGAGGGGCCTGAATCCTACCTTGTTTCAAGGAAACAATCCATTTGAAAGGGTCTGCTGCAGTTCTTCTGAGGGTTTGGGAAGATGAAGAACTGCCAAAAGGCATTTGTTCAATTGCTAAATGATGTCCTTGTTTGTTTTAGTTGCCCAAGTCCAACCCAAGCTGGGCTTAGGGCACGCATCCAGTGGGCTTAGTGGTGTTTATTCCGACTGTCAGGGTTGTGAGGTGTGAGTGTACAATGGACTTAGCATCATTTCATAGCAAGAAAATAATACACCACCTTTGTCTCCTGTCCCACTGCTGTGACTTCCGGTAGCACAGGCCACCCAGGACCAGCGTGATGCCGGGCGAGCCCCTCTCGCTCCCACTTTTTGTGAGCTGCAGTGTCAGTTTTGGGACAGCCCAGCAGGACAGCTCAGGGTTCACCACCCCACACAAAGACCACAGTCCCTTTGGAAAACAGCACGGACACCCCCTTGGCTGCCTGCTGCTATGGGTGGGAGATGTGTGTTCAAACAGGCGTCCGGGCCACCTTCCCGCAGTGAGGCACAGCTGTAACAATGTGCTTTCACACCATTCAAGGGATGAAAGTTGTCCTTTGCCAACCAAAGCCCTCAGACTCCTGCAGTTTCGGAGGTACCCCTTGTACTGAAGGATTATAAAGCATGTGAACATTTTGCCTTTTCAGCACAGGGCACCAAAGGAAATGGTACAGGCAGGAGTCAGAGGGCAGAATCACCAGCCAGGAGCCCAAAGGCAAATTCAACAGACCCAGGGGATATAAAAGCCTGGGAAAGCTCAGGAACCTTGATTTTGCAAACACCCCATGGTGATGCCTCTATGCAGGTCCACTCACTGCTCCAGGGCTGGGAGTGAGCAGCGCTATCCCAGCTGGATTTGCTGCTCCTGGAGGAGATTTTGGCAACCAGCATCGCTCTGCTCCCCAGCGCCTGTTCCTGCAAGGAAGGTGTCCTGGGAGCGGGGTGAAGGCAGAGTGTGCACCCCAGCCCAGCTGCCCTCCAGTCCTCGGGGTCCAGCATCCGTGGCTGCTGCCAAAGGCCGTGAACAAACTGGTCTCAGAAGGTCAAGTGGCACGTCGTCACTTTGCTACAGATTTATTTCTGTGTGAATTAAGGAAACAGTACACACAATTCCAAAAAAAAAAATAATAATCTTTTATAGGCCCATAATCCTTCTTTCACAGTACAACGCAACAGTAAAGGATTTAGTCAGTGTAAACAGAAGGTCCAATAGTGATCATCAGCTATCACAGATCAGCTGCACAAACACCACAGCTACGGGGTTAATGCCATTACCACACAAATTGACAGTACCAGTACAAATCATAACTTTACCTACAATGCTTTTTCATGTGCAAAAACCATGAAAATTCAATTTACAGAAGAAGGGCACCTTCTCTAAATCTTCGTAGGGGCTGTAAACTGCCTCCTCAGGGCTGTCTTATCTATTTGGCAAAAGGTCTCAGGCCCTGATTCTCCAAGGTACCCTTAACTCCATCTGCAGCACAAAGCATCAGGGCTCTGCCTCCGCACACCAGGCATTCCTGTGTGCTCTGCTGCAGCCCAGAAAAGAAAATAATCAGCTGAGGATGAAATCACTCCTGAATTTCAGCTTAGATTCATTCATTGACTAAGGCTATTCAAAACAGTCCTGGTTATATTATATATGGATCACAAGGTAACCCATAAAATCATTACTGCTTAACTTTTTTTTCCTTTAATGTACTAACTGAACTGTTATTGGTGTGAAAAGTTGAGGCTTATGGGTAATGTGTTGGCAAGTTTACAGTGAGTGGACAAATTACTGAAGTCAAAGGGTCAGAGAAAGAGAGGAATGCTACCACAGCCATGGGAAAACATCACCTTGTGGCCACCTCGCAGCAAATTTGCACCTCAGCTGGGAATGCCTGGGAGGGAGCCCCGGGGCAGCAGAACTGTCTTGCACCTCCAGCTGCACCAACTCTGTAAATTGAATTCATAGTCAAGCTATACAGGAAAAAACAAGAGGTAGTTATTTATCATACCTCTTCGAAAAGGCAGAACCAACAAAAAACAAGATGTAGAAGTGATGCAGTAAACCTAAAATCAACAGGTTCCTACTTTTTTTTTTCCTCCTTTTTTTGTTTTTTTTTAAACACATGAAGTTAAGTTACACACATCATATAAAATGCACACTCACTTTATGGAATTCCTGCATAGTAGGAAACAAAGGCCAGCGCTAATCCAACAGCTTTGTTAACAGCAGGATGCCATTTACAGGTGCAAGGAAGATGCCCCAAATATATCCAAGTATAAACAGAGCATTACCCCCCTTCTAGGGAAGTCCTATGGCAACACTTACACATTTTGTTCAGAAGTAAAAAGAAAGCATTTTCTTGGGGATAAACTGCCAAAATAATTATCGTTTCACATCCATAAATTTAAGGCAATGTTACTTAGACCTGAGAAAATGAAAAAAAAAAAAGTGTAGATTTATTTTCTCAACTATATATACACACTTGAAACTTCTGGATTTCCTGTCTCCTCCAACTCTCAGGTGGTGCTGGGGAAAACAGCTGTGGGGACACTGCTCTGAGGTCTCAGGGTCAGATCCTGAGAGATGCAGAGTTTGTTCTAAAGACGGCTAATGGGAGCTGTGAGTGCTCAGACTCACCTGGCTCTCTTTCATGCATTTTCATTTTAAATACCTCTGTTTAAGCCCTCTGGAGAGGGTTAACTCCAGAATGGGCCTGTAGTGCACCAGTAACCCTGAAAGGTTTGTATAGAAAAACCATAGATAAAATAGACAATAAAATTACATACAGTGAATTTCCATGATTCCCCCTTTCCAGGAGAAAAAATATGTCAGGGTTAACAGTTTCACTGCACCTTTAGCCATTCCCATAACTACGGAATAAATCCTTTAACACTAGTGTGAAATTGTTCTGTGCTCTTCCTTGGAAAACAAAAACGTAAATTAAAACCAAAAACCAATTCGCAAACATTTCTCATTAAATGATAAAGAGACACGAGAAAGGTCGGGTGGGGACTGCAGACACACAGCATGCTGAGGAGTTACCAAACAAAGTGCAATGGTTTTTGACTCTGAGGGAGGACGGATGGACGGCTCCCCTTCAGTACCAGCTGGATGCCTCTGGAGAGCTCCGGAGGTACCGTGTGGATCTGCAGCCCTAAAGCTCGAGTTTGAGGCTGGCTGGGCTCCACAGCCCCATGTGCAGCTGTGGCAGCTCTGCACACCTTGGCTACATCTGTGACTGCAGGACAGGGATTCGCTGGCGCAAAGACACAGCCACTTCCCAAACATGAAATTTAGTTGCCAAATAGGATCTGATGGCTGGTTCTAGAAAGCTGCTTGAGCCACAGCTGAAAGATAGACTCAGACCTAAAATCTGTGCACACCTGGTGTAGTTTCTGTGAGATTGCCTCCCTCTCCTGAACACAACTACAGACACCAACCATCCCTCTCTCCTGCTCCCATCTGAGCAGCTGGACATCCGTAGCCCTCGCTGTCAGCTTTGGCTGGGGTCTGCCATGAGCCCACTAAAGCAGGGCTGGGGCAGAGGGTCACTAAAAAGCAGAAAGTCTCCAGGTTCCCACAGTGAAACAAGTTTATCACCATCCACTGCCTGGCGAGAGGGTCTGTGGGCAGATTTTTTGCTGATATTTCAAACGTGACTATCCAAAGATCAGAGACCAAAAGAAACTCAACAATCCTCATTTCACTAGAAAGCAATTTCCACTGCTCACCAGCAACTCCCTACCCTCCTCTCTCAGGTTCAAAGGATGAACAGGGAGTCACAGCTCCTTTACTTACCTGCTGGGAACTAAACCCTTCATCAAATCACACATTAACGAAGCTCACTGTGTGCAAAAGACTCTTACGCTAAAACAGTTCCACCCTACATAGTGCAGTCAACACAGTTTTTAACTTAAATTTGCAGCTTGTTCTTTACAAGTGCTTGGCAGAGAATATTTATATTCTTCTGACACCATATAAATAATATTTATACAGCTTAGACATTTTGAGACATGCATTAGACTTTAGGTAGTACATACTTCTTGATCATATATGCAAATATTACTGTCAATTAAACCGAGCAACCTTATGCTGGACCGTGTCTCGCGTTATCCAGGACGTTTGACGGGGGCTCCGAATCGTCCATGGGCAGGACCAGGCGCGTTCCCCGGATTACGAGTTCATGGTCCCCAAAAGCCAGCTCCCGGTCTAGGGCATCCTCCGAGCTGTTCCCCACGAACCGCCGGGATGCGCCGCTGGGCGCCACCGCCTCGGTGTTCACCGTGGAGTCCCCGTACGTCAGGCTGATGTCCCCGTCGTTCAGAATGAGGTCGGAGTCATCGTCCTTCAGCTGCTCTTGATTCTGGGGAACAAACAGGAGGAAAGTGCTGTTAAACTCTTCCAGAATAGCTATTTACAATCGTGTGGTGATGGTGACCGAGCAGAGACACAGGCACCGAGTCACAGACTCTGCTGCACCATGACCAGAACCAGACACGGCACACACACGTCTCAGAGCCCAGGTGACTCACACCACGCAAAATTTCTCTGCAGACTGCCTAAAAGGGCCCTCCCAGCTCTCTTCTTTCTGGTGCCATAGCCAGGTACACGGGGAATGCAGCATTGAGTTGCTTTGACAGGAACAAATACTCATGAGCACAGGAACTGCACTGCTGCCCCATCACAGCCAGTTCTGGTTTGTCAGGGAACCTGATGCTGACACTGTGCAGATACGGCAAGAAGACTCCTGGCATGGACAGCTGCCACTGCAAGGGGCCCCTGGGCATGGCAATGAAGGCAACCTTTGTGGTTGTGAGTGATGCAGCTGAAAGGGCTGCAGGAATGGCTCAGCTGCAAGGCTGGAAGCAAGCAGGGGATAGGGAATTGTGTGTCCTCCCAACTGGGCCTGGGGAAGGACACCTGTGACAACTTCATTGGGCCAGTCACTGAGGAACCACCACGAATACACCACAAACCCCTTCATGACCCAACAGCGGGCTGGAAAAGCAAAATGCTCACGGGAATTAGCTCACCCATCAGCCCCAAGGTCTCATTTCCCTCATGCTCCCAGCTTGATGCTGCAGTGCAGCATCCGAAAGAGAAACATAAACATGTCAAACCCACAACAGTGTGACAGAAAGGACACTAAAGGACTCACCTCATACGCCTGTGGGCTCGTCAGGCACCGGGCAACAGGCCCACAGCACCCTGGGAGCGTGGTGGTCAGCGGGGGACCACTGTGTGTCAGGAGAGGCTTTAGATAGCTACAGAGAGGGTTAAGGAAAAAAGAGGAATGGGGCCATGCCGGTGAGTCAAGGGGTGGGATGGCAGCACTGAAGGATTTGGCACTGCAAGGAAATCAGAGAAAGCAGAGAGACACAAATGCGTGGAAGCACAGAAGCTGTAATGGTGTGCAACGAGAATGCAATCAAATGCAGCAGGACACAGTCCTGGTAAGGTGCTCAGCAGCATCGCTTGTCCCATCACCCTGTGCCCCTCAGCCTGATGTCACTCCTCCACTAACTCACAGCACACCATCTGGAAGGGAGGAGAGGCACAGGTCTACCAAGAGGGACTGCAAATAAGAAAACCCCCACCCCTTCCTGCCCACCTGCCCCTGGGATTGAGGACCCACCAGGATTGCAACTTTGGAGAGCCCAGCTTTGAACAGAACTGCTGCTGCATTCCCACTGACAGCGGGTGGGAATGGTCATTTCTCGCAGCCACAGACACAAGTAGGTGCAAACCAAAACACAGCAATGTCATGGGAAAGCAAACACTGGTTCCTCTGCCAAGCAGGGAGCAAGTCATGGTCCAAGTGAGAGGTGTCTGGGCAGTGGGATCTGACACGGCACGCGCCGACTGGCGCTCAAGGATACTTGTGATCGAAGTTGTACCACATGCGGAAAAGCCAAGCGCTTTCAGCCTTCGTGCTCCTCCTCTCGCTCTCTGGGACACCCTGTGGGAGAGCAAAACATTAAAGAAGAGCAGGACAACAAGCCATGAGCTGGATCAGGGCTAGAAGACCCCATGGGACACTGGATTATCCCCAGGGGACACAATGAGACACAGACGTTCCCAATGCCTCTTCAGAAGAAGCCTTTGGGCTGCCGTGTGTATAAGGACATTCACACCACAACAGGCTGCACTTAGCAGCATCCAACTGCCTCAGGGAGGTGGCATCAAAGCACAGGGACCATTTTGCTGCTAGAGCCTTCTGGTGTCTGGCCCCAAGGTTTAAAGTGCCTCAGAGCCAGCAGCTGCACCCAGACATCACATTTAACAGTGACTGACAGGTCCAACCTCCATTAGATCTCGCCTGACATTGCTGTATGCAAATAATTGTGTGTTATGGGAACTCCAGGCTTCTTTTTAGTCAGAGAAAAAAGTATAAATCTGTTTGGAGAGAACTATGAATACAATTACATATTTCATAGAAATCTGGCTTACAGATTTATGGCCCTGGGCTGCCTGTCACATTTGATGCTTCCTCTCCAGGAGGTGAACAGCCCAGTAAATGGCTCTGAATAAAATGAATCTCCAAGGTGCAGAATCCACACTGAAACCAAGGAGAGCCACAGCCACAGCACGACCAGGCTGCAGACACATGAATGAGACAGCTGGAACTACCAGGCAAGAAAACTCCCGAGGCTGTGGGGCTCCAGCATTTATCTCAGTGTGGTCAGTTGTTCTGGGGCTGCCACATAACTACCCACAGGAAAAGGGGGTAAGCAGGGGCTGAGGGTACCCATGGGTAACAGATGGGCAGAAGATGCTACATAAAATGAGTCAGTAAAAGGTGTTTCTGTACCGCCCTGGATGCTGGGATGAGGCAGAGCCTCCGTGTCATGCTCACTTTGGGATTTATTTCAAACTCGGCAAGGGAGAGACTGAATCTACTGCAGCAGCAACATGGACTGACTAAACAGTCCAGCATTACTTCTGTGCCCTTCTTTCCAGGTGAGTCAAAACAAGGCCCATGAAAACCAGAGAGCACAGAAAAGCTGTGACTCCCACTGACTGCAAACTCTTTCACTTGGGGAGCTAAAACCTCCTGCAGCTGGAAGGAAGCAGAGCACAGAAAGGCATTCCCGGGGTCAGGATGTAAACCCTGCCTGAGGGTGCAGTGCAGATTCCTCTGCAGAGGTGCCCAGCAGTGCACACTCACCACGTTCTCCTGATCCGCATCCACACCGACCCTGTGGGGACAGAACAAGCACGGTGTCACACACGCGGTGCCAGGGGGTGCAGGATGGGATCCGGGGGAAGGGACAGCATCAGCCTCTGTCCCTTAAAGCCGAGCAGCCTGAGCTGAGGGCAGGCCGAGGGGAGGATGTGCTGAGGCAGGGCAGCCCGCGCTCACCGGATGTTGAGGCAGGACAGCATGGCCGTGGTGCCCCCGCCGAACACCCACACCGTGAAGAAGACGATGAGCAGGGTGGTGCTGAACATCATCTGCCGGGCGTACGTGGCCGTGTCACGGATGGCCAGGGCGAAGGCCATGGCTCCTCGCAGCCCTGCGGGAAGGGACAGCAGAGGAGCTGTGTCAGCCCCAGCACAGGCCACCCCCACGGCCAGCTTCCCACCTGGGGTTTACATCCTGCCGCCCCTCTGCTGGGACACACACCACCCACCCACCACCAGGGGAGAACAGTGATGATTTTATCACCCCTCTTTCCGAGCCCAGAAAGGCAAACACTCCTCCTGCCCTGTGCCATGCACTCAAAGCAAGACAGGAGGAGCTCATTCCTACATCTCAAACCACTGGGCCCCTTCCTGCCCAGCCTCCCCTCCAGACATTGCCCACAAGAGATTTAGAGTTGAATAAGGAATATTTCCAGGTACTCAGGGGCAAGGAAGCGCCAGTGGGCCACATGGTCAGAGGAAGGATGCATTAACACACCAGCAAACATCATCATGTGCTGCAAATTCGTTCCAATCTTATTTCTTCTCCCCAAATTCAGTAAAAATGACAATGGGTAAATATTGGCAGCTCTTCCTAGGAAGATAGCAAGCTGTATTTGCACATGTTAAGGAAATTGCTCTTCCTGTGTCTCCCATCACATCCCACCTGCACACAGAGCCAGTTTCTGCTGCCCAACAGAAACTGGGAGCTGCAGAAACGCCGGTGCTCTGGCTGCAATGATAATAACCCAGCTCTGAGTGCTACAGCACTGTGGGAAGGGCAGGCTACCGCCTCGCTGAAACACAGCATACACTGCAATTCAGGAATATCATACAGAGACAAGCACAAATAAACAAGGGAAATGATGAAAGGACATGTTAAGACAAGTGAGAGGAGAGAAAAACCACCATTTCCCACAGTATGCTCTCTGCTGCCAGGTCCATCTGGCACCCCAAGAATTATTTGTCTTCTGTGAAGCTCAAGTTATCACAGCTATGACAACCCTTCTGACATTCCCCAGCACATCACACTTCACAGCTGGGTTTGAAGCTTTAAGCCAAGTCCCATTCCCAGAGATTATTCAGCAAAATGAAAGCAGCAGCCGTTGAGAAGCAAAAAAAAAAAAATCTAATACTTTTTCTGTTTTCATAGCCTGCAAGATACAAGAATCACCAGCCCCTTCATACTGCTTTTTATCTTTGAAGCTGTGTCTTTTAATACCAGCACCCAGATGGCAAAAATAATCTTAGAGCCAGTATTCAGCACAGCCTTGAATAATATGGAAAATGCTTCTAGCTTTTATGTTCTTTCCTGAACATCCCAATTTGCATAAGAGACGTATTTCATGATCTCTCTCATGAATGAGCTGTTTCATCAGTGAGTTAGCCAGTTCCCACTGAAGAGGCACAGCACAAAATTCCAATATAACTGCCCAAATGGCATTTCTCTGCTCTCCACACCCTCTGCCCCACTGCAACCCCACAAAAGCTGATCAGAGAAATTCAGCTGAGCCTGCTGCAAACCCATGGGCCAGCACTGGCAAAAACGTTTTGTTTATCAGTATAAACTTGCTTCAGTGCTGGCAAAGGGTGAAAATAATTCTGTACATTTAACTGGCTTCCCTATGACACAAAAAACATTCCTTCAAAATTCTTGTTTTTCTGAGACATACCAGGGCCCTTGTTCCTGTTAGCATCAGCCTGCAGAACGGGAAATCCTTTCTCATGATATCATTCAGATGCATCTACTGTAGCTGTAACTGTGCTGTTTGACCAAAAAAAGGCTTTTTTCAGGGTTAACCAAGTGCACTAGCAAAGAAAGAGGAAATGAACAGCTAAACCAGGCAGCCCCCCTTTGCAAAGCCCCTCCTGGTGCCACGTGACAATGCCTGGTATCGGCATCACGGTCACATTGAACGATGAGTCCTGGCAGCAGCTGATTCGGATGCCCACGAGAGGAGAGAAGACAGGGGGAAAAAAAAATAAAAAAACCAGAAAAGCTGGAAAAGAATCTCTGTCTTCTTAAAATAACCAGCAAAGGCACCACTACATGGCAGAAATCCCCTTTTAAAAATAAAGCCAGACTGACTGAAAAAAACAAGCCCACTCATTTGAATGAAAAACACAAATTGGGAATGAGGCACCTCTCCCTTTCTTTCTTTGTCTTACAAATTGGGCTCCAAAGGATACGAAGGCCCCCACCACAAAGGTAGGGTTAAAGACATGGTTCTGGAAGGTGAACAGTGCAAGTCCCATGTAGGAGAAGATGAAGTTTTCTGCCAAGAAATTCAGAAGCTCAAACAACTGAAAGAGAAAAACAAATAAGTGAGTTAGACATAATATAGATTTAACAAGAAAAGCATGTTAGCCCATCCGTCATGCAATAACTACTTCTGCAGAAGCAACCTTAGTGAAATGCAGCTGTAAAAGGACAGATGCACATAATTCTGGCCAGAGGGAAGGAAAAAATATTGAACTTGAAATTCAGAGAGACTGAAGGGGTCTGAGGAGTTCTCACCTGCTTAGTTCTATGTTGGGACTCTGTAGATAAGTTGTTATAGGTATAATGGGCCTGTGTGATCCCACAGAAGAGCACAGCCACCACACCTGGGGAGCAGAGCATCACATTAGACTCCTGGTCAGGAAAATGGAGCCGAGCTGCACCCCAGGGCCATAGGGAACTTAATGCAGTAACCCCAGAACCCAGAATCATTAAACATCTGCAAGCAGAGGGAGAGCCCTGGCTGCAATAGATACTGAGAGGAGCAAAACCCAGTGGCCCCACCATCCCTGCAGATCTCCATCCCAGAGGCAGGGCTGTGCTGGAGCTTGCCTGTAAAGCCACACGCTTCAGCCAGCAGGAACGTGCTCCAGGACATCAAGAAGAACAAGCCAGTCTCCAGCAATGGGAACTCCCGAAGTTTGGTGAACTT
Organism: Aleadryas rufinucha; assembly: GCA_013397815.1. Classification (NCBI taxonomy): domain Eukaryota; kingdom Metazoa; phylum Chordata; class Aves; order Passeriformes; genus Aleadryas; species Aleadryas rufinucha. The sequence continues at coordinate 158,888 of VZTH01015469.1, read as the reverse complement.
GGTGACGTGACAGATGGTTAAGGACAACTTGGAGAGACACTGCAGGCTAACAGCATATCAAATCCAATTGTGTGTCACAGCTACACAGTCTGCCCCTAAAAAGGCTATGGCACCATCCTTCATTAATTTAGGAAAAAAAAATTAAAACATCTGGGTGAAATGCAGTCCAGCAAAAAACAAAGAAGCTGTTATGCAAACAGTTGGAAAAAGAAACAAACAATGAAAAGGATATTAAAGCTGTCACAACTCCAGTAGCTGCTCCCATTGCAAAAGATCCACTGAATATCCCCAGGAAGATGCCGATGGACTTGAACATCGCTGTGACATCAAATGTGTGGCTGTTGTCACCCGCTGGCTGATACGCAACTATTGAGCTGGAAGAGGAGGGAAAGCACAAGAACAAAACTGCTCAGTCTGGAGGGAGAGGAACCTCACGGTGCTACAGGAGCCTTGCAAAGTGCTACAGCTGCTGCAAACACTGAGCCTGAGGAACCAGGGAGACACAGCATACTGCAATCCCCTGGGATCACAGCGTGCAGTGGCTGCACACGCTCCCTGTCCCAGGGATCAGACACCCCACCCAGGCCTGGCTCTGTATTTACTCCTGGACGTTAGAGAGCAGGAGACCAAAGCCCGTGCCTCATGTGATGTGTCATTTATGGTGGTATCTGTGGGGTTTGGCACCAGCTCTCTGTAATGCCAGGTGCTGTGGGGCCACAAAGCATCCAAACAGGAAACCTGCATTTCTCCACTGAGGCGGCTGATGAGAACATCCCCTGGAGAACTGTAACTTCTCCCTTTCTGCCGCAGTTAACACACACTACATTTATTTTGCACTGCTCCAAGTTCCAAAGTGCAATACCACAGGGTAGCAAAGGCAGGCAGTGCCATGCACAACAGCAACACCATTCTCTGCATCCCCCAGACCTCAACAGCCCTTTGTGACGAGATGGCAAACAGGTCTGCAGTGCTGATCCCATCTCTCAATCTGCTCCCTCCTAACTCCCGATGAGCTGAGCCTTGCATCAGCCATTCCACTGTTCTACTTGGAAAGGCGGAGATACAGGGAGGCCCTTATCTAGCTCCTAAATCCCATTTATCAACTCCTTACGTCACCTTCCTTGATGAAAACTTATCAAAAACATTAACTTCCTAGTTAGCAATCCTTGGCTCACTGTTAAAACTCCTGGATGTGAACTTTAAACGTTTACTGTTTAATCTGCTGAGGACAGACACTGACTGCCTTGCACACACATCCTGCAGCTTTCTCCTCTAACTACACACCAACATTTTTCTGCAACACAAATGACAAACCTCCCCTTTCCTACACATCACAGGAAATTTCCCTTGCTAAACTTCACTGCTTTTAATACATCTCATTTTTCTGCATTGCCTTTTACACCGCAAGCTGCAGATTCCTCTGTGATTGAATTCCTTTCATCAATCCCATCTCATACTTCTCATTCACCAACATGCTCTTATTCTGGGTTTTCAGGTTTCATTTTTTTTAAAATCCAGATTGGTTTCATTTCCCCTCCATAACCAACTCTTTGGATGTTGGTTTTGCATTTTAACCTCCTACAGTTCTCCTTCTGGTTCTGGTTTTTGCATTGCCAGTAAGACATTATTGCCAGCTGCCCTTTATTTCCCCTGTCCTTGCCCATGGGGCTCCCCGTGGTGTTCAATCCCTGTGAATCCTCCCTTTGGAAGAAGCAGGTAGAGACCCTGCAGCTGCATTTACCCCCCTGCTCCTAAACTGCAGCCCTGGCACCTCACTGCCCACCAGCTTTCGGTTCTGGGTTCAGTTCCTCTTCATCCTGCCACAGGTTCCCGCTGCCAAGCCAAGCCAGGCTAAGACAGGAACAGAAAGGCACAGATCCTGCTCGTTAAGCACAAAAACAGACATTTGTCCAGGGCTGAAAGCAGGCAGAAGAGGAGCCATGGGGCACCCAGACCCAGCAAAAGCCATCGAAGAACCCAGCTCCTCATCCTCCCCTGCCTGCAGTGCTGAGGCAAAATAAAATAACTGCTGCATGAACTCGGAGCTGCTGCTTTGGTGCAAATCATCCTGTTTCAGGGAGGGGGTGGACTGAGCTCAGCTTGTGCAGAGAGGAAAGCAGCAAATCAGAGCAACAGCTACAGAGCTGCACTGAAGCCGTGCAAGAGGCAAATCACTGCATGAGGTGCCGTCACCCACATGTGCCAAGATCCACTGCAAATTCCATTACTCTGAAGCTGAATCCACCCACTCCCACCCAGAACCTCCCAGCACAGGCTGGAAGACCCCATCCCCTCCTCACTCATGATCACTTCTGAAACACAATCTGGCTGTGCAGCGTTTCCTCTCGCACCAGCGGTGACACATCCAGCAAAAAAGCCAGAGTGAGCAATACAAAGAGTTCCAGAAACCTCAACAGAAACACTCAATTCAGTAAATACAACACACAGCTCACAGTGTGTTACTTGCTGCCTCCAGTGAAACCCACACAACCAGCATGCTGGAGTGACAAGTATTCCAGAAATATTTTCTCCATTAGTCTTAGCTATATGTTAAGCTGTCACCATTGCAGGTATTATATATTCCCGAACAAATTCCCATGATGACAACACAGTGAAAACGCAGATAAAATACGTCCTGCATGCAGAGGACATAAAATATTAAAGAATAAAAAACATTCTTTAGAAAGGCAGCAAGTTTCCCATGTGTTCAGTCAAGGGCATTAACTCCAGCTGTAAGAACACTAACTCCTCGAAGTGAGGAGAGAAAGGAAACACTTGCTTCAGCAACTATTTCCACCTAAACAAAAGCAGGTATTTATGAATGGGAAGCAATGCAGGTAGGAGCAAAGCCATCAGCAAGGGCTTTCAGTGGGGTCTTGTGGCTGAAGAGCAGATGTGGTGCTTTTCCTTTTTCAGAGGGTCATAAAATCTTCCCTATGGATGGGTCAACTGACCACAAATGCAAAACAGAACTATCCATCATGCAAGGGGAAGTTGTAAGGGCAATCTGTAATCCCAAGCAGTGGTAAGCAATGAGGACATGCATCAGAATGTCACTACAGCTTTTTGGGACACTTAAGATGCTCTTGCAAACACCCATGTTGCTGTTTTACAGGGGCAAGGCCAAGTGGCTCCCTCCAACTCCTGACATGTAACATACGTAACAATGCTAAATAAAACCAGAAGACACTTACGAGGACAGCACTATGGCAACGGCATCATTGAGCACGCTTTCGCCAAAGAGAAGGGCATACAGCTCAACATCGACCTGGAGTTCATGGAATATGGCAAGGACAGTCACTGACAAATAGAAAAATAGAGAGACATTCAAAAAGGTGCTGTTATTTTGATGTCATCAAAGACAAAATGTCCTTTTTAGAAAGCTGCATTCCTGCACATCTGTGCCATTGCTGCGATGGTGCCAGCTGCCCCCCGTGCTCCCTTTCATAGTCTTCCTTCTGCTCTTTCAGATTTGGATTTGATTCATCATTGCCCTCCTCTTTTTACCAAAACACACCCTGGCCCATTGAATCTTTTGCAGGCAGACATAAACAAACTCTGCTCTGAGCTTCCCAGGGTCTGAGCTCACGGGCTGGGCCACAGTACCAGGCTGGCATGAGCCACCCAGCTGTTGGGATGCCGCTAGCTCGGAGCATCAGGGAGAGCCTTCCTCCACCTGCAGAAGGCCAGAAGGATCAGGCTTGTCCAGGATGAGGACTGCCTTTCCTTTCCATTCCTGGTACTCTGAGAGAAATCCTTGCATTCAACACACTCTAAGTGCCAGCACAGACACGTAACATTTCAGACCTGACTGGAAATAGCCAGGCATCGGCTCAAACCCCATGTGGGGGTTTCTGTGATTTACAGCCACATAGCAGCGATCAGAGATCCCTCAAGCTCTTCCATGATCCAGCAGCTCCAAGAAGATAATGGAAAGCAGCAGGTTTTGCGTATCAGCCTCACGGGAACATCACAACATCCAAAGCAAGCAAGATGTACCACATCATGGTGCATCGGGCACAGTTCAGGTTGAGGGCTGAGCAAATTCCAATCAACTTCCATGAAAGTCTTTTCGAACAACACTCAAGGCACACTGAGGGGGTTTAACCCATTTATGCACAGGGAAATACTCAATTTCTACCTGTGAAATCTTCTTGTTCCTATTTCAAGCCCAAAGAAGGGAAGTGACACTGACAGCTCATCTGCAGCATTTCTAAGCATTAGAAGATTTCCAGCCCAGCTCAGCAAAGGGCAGGAGCAAAGAGCGGTCTTTTTGGGGTCCTGTGTTTTTACATGAAGTGAGAGCATGCAAGTAAACAGCTACCACATGCAAGCTATCGTGAACTAAGTTCAATTTACTTGGACAAGGCATGTTTTTCATAGTTTTGATTTATAAAGTGCATCAGTAAACCAAGACGTCACTACTGTCCTCAGTACTGCTCATTAAGGTGTCTCATTAATCTAATTTCAATTAGATTAGCCCCTGTCAAAATCTAACCAAACTGGAAGCAGGAGAAAATAGCTAAACTAACTAAAACTAGCAACTGAACCCTCCCCACATTATACATCTTGTCCTGCAACAGCTGCTGGCACAGGATGGCAGAGACACAATGCCAAACCCCAACAAAGTCAAGAGAGAGGCTGCCTAGGACCTCACTGCAAACAAGGATTCAGGAAAGGAGAGGTTTGGAAGCTGTATTACATGTGACTGAAGAAAATTAAAAGGCACAGAGACAAATCTGACCTCTAAGAATGTCACAAATAAATTAAGCTCCAAAATTCAGAAGGAGGGAACTCGCGGAGGTTTCAAACTTTCTTCCCCTCTGCCCCCCAGCTCAAACCAGACCAAAATATAGGGAAAGCATGTAACATACCTGGGTCGGTGGCCGACACAATGGCCCCAAACAGGAGGCAGTCAGTGAAGTAGAAATCTCCCCCGAGCTGCCCAGTGACTTTCATCAGCGCCACACAGCCGTACACGACAGAGCTGGGGGTCAGGAGAGGCAGTTACACATCTCTGTGATGCACTAAAACAACATTCACACAGGCCTGATTTCCCTGAATTTACCAGATTAAAGCTATCCAAATGCCAGAACACCAAAGAACTGCATGGGATGGGCTGAGCCTGGTGAAACCCCAGGGCCATGACCTTGGAGGTGAGTGCTGAACCACACACACCAAAGCACCCTCTGAACCGTAGCACAAACATGGTGCCAGCAGGGAACTGGGACCAGAACTCCTCCAGGAGCACAATATGGCTAAAAAAAAGCAGCAGCCAGGCTTATGGGGTGGCACAATCACTTTGCAGTGCTGCACATTAACACAGTTCAGTGAGGTGACCTTGAACTGACTCTGAAATTGCCAAAACTTTCAGCAAGGAGCAGATAATGCAGATGCTGAGTTTGACTGAGCCCACTGGACTCCACTGGAAAACACCCTATACCAGCCTGTGTGCTACTATGTAGAGTGGGAATCATCCAGCTGCCTCTGCACAGAGAGATAAATAATTTGAAACACATCTGTGCTCACTAGCCTTTATGATCCTGCCCTCCGCTCTTGTGTCTCAAGTTTATAAGGGCTTATGCTTTCACTAATTTGAAGTTGCTGATTTTTCAAGACAGTCTTCAGAGAAGTGTGAATCTTTTCTTGCCATGAATAACTATTCTCATGGGATGCTGAGATGCTGAGAGAGCACTTTGCAATTAGACAGCAACCACCCTGTTCATGCAGCAGAAGTTTGGACAGTAAATAGTGTTATTTGCTGCTGCTAAGCAGCAGTAGCAGAGCCTGTGTGACCTTTCAGGGCTGGGATTAGCAGCTTCAGCTCCAGGCTCAGAGCACTTCTCCCAAGCACAGCTCAAAACCCCGTGGAAGAACCAGACCAACTCCATCTACTCACCCAATCACCAGGCAGGAAATGGCAGTGCCGAGGAAAGCGTATGCCAGGATGGATCCCAAGTTTCTGAAGAAGTGCCTCTGGCAGGAGAAAAAAACCCAAAAACTGAACTATATTTTGTTAACAATTTATTTCAAGCCCACACAGGCACCCACACAGTGTCCACAGCAACCTGGACCCAGCTCAGACACCACGAGCTGGACAGGCACAGGGTGCCCAGCACAGCACAGTGCCAGACCAGCAGTTAATGCAGCATTAATAAACATAAATGTAACATTTTCTCATACCTGTGCATTTAATAAGGTGCTATTCCAAGTCCTGGGAACTGATTTCCTAACCCAACAGCATTCCTCCTTCCTTCTCCCGCAAGCTAAACTGCATCATTCTCCTCTCCTTCCAAGTCAGCATTTCAGAGAGCTGCTGCTTTCTAAAACCTTCCCACACTCCCATGTGCTTGGAAAGCTGGGATGGCTGAAATGGCCCGGCTGACCTCAAAAACCTTTGCTGGAAACGGCTGAAGTTGCTGACCCTTCCCAAGGCAGAGGGGCAGACGAGAATGACAGGGGCACTCTCAGCTCTGCTTCCCACAATCCCATATTTGCAGGGGAAAACCATACTCACCCCCGCACCTCGGCCTGCTGAGCAAGCATCAAACAGTTGCAAGTATTAAAAATTCTCTGGAGGCAGAGGAACTGAAAACATTGGCACTGTAAAGGCACGTACCCTTTTCAAGCTGTAGCCTGCATAAAATATAATGGGAGGAAGCAAAATGTTGAAGAATACTTCAGGATCAAAAGTCACCTGTTAAGAAAGAAAAAAAAAAACCAACAGTGAAATGATTTGTTAAAACTTTGCAAGACAAAACACAAATAAGAAAGTAATATATGGAGAAAGCCCTGTACCCCCACTATGTGAATCCTGTTGGGGCAACACTGAGGATGTGTCTGGGATCTTCTGGAGACAAATCCCAGAGTCTAAACAGCTTAAATTAAGATGAGCTAAAACTAGAGCTCCATTGCATTGTGTTCAACATATAAATTACTGCTCATCACAATCACAAGTTAAAAAACCAAAATAAAAACACTTAATCCAGCAGATCCAGGACCCACCCCCATGGAGGGAGTGGGATGCACCGCTCACCTCTCCATCACTACCTCCCTTACCTTTCTCAGCATCTCATTATCCTGGACATTGTTGAGCTCCTGGGCGCTGATTTCCCCCTTCAGGGTGTACTCATAGTACTTGCCACTGACGTTCACAAGCAGCGTGGCCGGGCTGGTCTGCACCTGGCAGCTCAGGGTCACGTTGTTGACGTCGCTGGGGACGTGGATGCCGTAGCGCAGGACCACACCGACCAGGACACCTGGGGAGGGACACGGCTCTGTGACACAAACCACGGCAAACTCCCAGCATGATCCCTCTGAGCACAGATGCAGCACCAGGATCCTGACCCTCTGCTCAGCTGCTGAGCACAACCACCAGCCCAATCCTGTGTGAATTGAACCATCCTCATCCCCTGTGAGCCAGGTGAATACTCCCTGCTCATGGGGAGTTTCTAACACAGCCACGGACAAGTCCTGAAGGATTTGAACTACCCAGCAATCAGTCAGACCCTCACTCCAGTGCAGCAAACAGCCAACATCGAGGGCACGCTAGTTTTTTTGGGTGAGCACCTCGCACTGCTGCGCCAGGTGCTGCTCACACATGCCTGAACTGTGCCCCTCTGCACCTTGAAACCTGACATTGATACATTAAACTCTTCATTTTGGCAGGGATTAAAGATGACACCCAGCAACCACCCTGGACACTCTGAGGCTGGCAAGCATCCTTCCTAAGGTGCTGCAGCACCATACAGCCTCCTGCCAGCCCTCCCTCTTTTTATAAAACCACATTTTAAAATATAAACATATAAACATAAAAAACTGTTTCCCAATCCAGGCTGACCACCCAGATCTACTCCTCGCCCCTGCAAACTTCAGCCCTGCACCACAAGCAGCAGCTCCAGGGCAGCCCTGTGAGGCAACTCTGCCTCCAGCTCAGCTGCTAAGCAAGGGCATTCTGGGGTTAATTTGCAAGTCAGCAATTTATAAGGCATTTTTCTTTTGTTGTCTGAGGTCTCAAATCCAGATTCAAGTGTGTTGAGTGCTCTCCTGGCAGTGTTTTGACATCTGCAGGCTGGGGAAGAGGGGTGTCCTACAAGACACCTTTCCACGTAGCCTTCAGCACAAAAGGGTTTGGAAATTCCTTGATTAAGGCGGCCCCAAGCTGCCACAGAAATCCTGGATCTTAACCCCACCTCTGAACCACACATTTATGAAAAGCTTTCAGATACGTGGGAACTAAACACAGACCGCAACGCTCTGAAGCCTTCTCCATTTGCCTCCCAGGACACTCCTGCTTCCTTACTGCTGTCTTAATTAAGACCTTGCCCTGTGCTTTGCTACAGACAGGGCACAATCCCGACCGACGGGAACACCCAACTCTTCCTGTGCCACCACCCCTCGGAGCGGAGCTTGGGCAGGACACTGTGGGGCCCAGCTCCTCCAGCATCTCCTGCAGCCAGTTCCTGATCTGCCACCCGCTTTCTGACTTCTCCTCCCTCGGCCACAGTTTTTCCAGGACAAGATTCACTATTTTTCCTCATGGCCAGGAGAAAAGCCCCCACCTACCATCCCAGGGGGTGCTGCACAGAGCACACACCAAGGCCATGAGCAGAGGCAGAGGAGGTGGCTGCACACAGAGTCACCACTGCTGACCCACCACACCTCAGCTCAGGGACTGGACAGACCCAAAACCCCAGACTAATACAGGACTCTGCAGAACAGGTGAGCTAAAAGGCTACTGATGCTTTCAAGCCAAGCACCATCAATCAGGTGCTCACCACTTTGGGCCTTATCCTGCCCTGAATCACCCCAACAGTCACAGAACAGTTCCCTCTGGGCACAGCCAGGCACAATCAGCTCCAGCAAAGAGAGTTCAGGGCATGTCACACTCTGCAGAGCAGCTGAGAGCTGCTTTTACACCACCACCACTTAGTGGGGACACCAAAAGGAATTCTTTAGCTTACTTTTCTGCCAGCCTCTGCTCTTGTGATCTTCCAGTGCTCCAGAAATAAAAATATAGAATGAAAGCAAGTATGTCAAGCATATCAAGATGCCACAGCATGTATTTACATGAGCATGTGGCAGTGGCTGCATGGCACCACAGCAGTGGGATAAAACATCCCATTTTCCTTTCACCCAGAAGATGACAATCCCAGAGGTACCACGGGAAACAACCTAAACCCTTCACTGGGATAAAAAGAGTTTCAAAGGGTTATTTACATCTGCTTATGGGTATTAAGGTACACCACACTTTGCAGCCCTCCAGAACTACCTGGGGTGAATTCCAAAAAGTTTCTTCTTAAAAACAAAGTTGATTTCAGAGGTTCATGCAGGAATCAGAAACCAGCAGCTGCCTGCCCTTGCTCAGATGGAAGGAAACCCACCCAGCAACCCCTTTAACACCCAGGTTCAGCACTGCCAGATGAGAGGCCTCACTGGAATAAGGAGGGACAGACACAAGGAGCCACTGCTGTGAATTCAGAAGAGATCCTGACTCACCCCCTCTCCACTCTTAATCCCTGTCCCAAAGCAGTGCTACATCTGATAGCACCCCTGCTCCTCCGCCATCCCCTTATCCGGGCAGCTGTCCTGGCCCCGCGTGCCAGCCGTGCTCCAGACAGGGCCAAACTCCCACTATGGCCAGCAACGGGGTGAGGGAAAAGGGACAGATAAACCTACAATATCTGCCAAGGACCCCTGTTTGGGAGTCCCAAAATCAGACTGTTTGTACTGCTCAGCAATAGGCTGCCTGGGAGGCTGCCAGAGCTCCCCAGACCAGGTGGGGAAAGACACCCACGTGCAAATACACAAATGCACAAATTGCTCCTGGGCACTGAGTGGGACCCTGCAGCAGCCCTCAGCACAGAGACACTATCAGAGTTACCTGCGGGGAAAGCATCCTGCTGCTCTGCTGGAAACCAATTATTCCACCAACATTAAACGGCCCCACCAGCAGCCCCTCTGCCCCACGGTGGATCTGATCAACCCTCCCCACCCAGCAATGCTCACTGGACGCACTTGGGACAAACCTGACAAGGTTTTCCAGACACCGAGCCCAGTCCTGAGCTCAGGCTCCCTGGACCAAGCCCAGGGGACCATGTAGGTGCTCCTGGTTCCAACAGGCTCTTAGGAAATGGTTCAGACTCTCCTGGCACTCACAGGGCTGCCCCAGCAGCAACCTGTGAGCCAGTATCAACATGCTTTTGCAGCCAGAAGTTTTACAAAACTGAGCCCTGAGAGGGAGCTGAGCTGAGCAGAGGGAACCCAACACCAGGGAAGCTGCCAGCCAAAAGCTGAAAGGAGTTGAGAAGCTGAAGGCAAAGCCGGCAAATTAATTGAGTTCTTTTATGCAAAGTGCAAGAGATTATTTTCATTGCATTTCTCCTGACTTCATTAAAAAGAACTAAAGCCCATGGGCTTTTTTTTAAGGTGCTGTTGAACATTTCCGAGGTAATGTTTTAAATGAGGGCTAATATATTACCAAACCCAGAACTTAACAACAATGGAAGCAGACAGGATCCCCAGGCGAGCATCAATCTGGACACCAAAAGGAAAGAAAAATGTAGCAACTGAAGACATCCTGACAACAAGCAATTTAGATACACGCAATCCAGGGACCAAGTGGGAACAAGCACAAGGAAACTAAACTTCTAGAGAAACTCCTGCACATCCACCAGCAGACTCTGAGAAGAACTGAAACAAAATTGTTAAATTAATTACCCTAAACGCTGAGTACCTCAGATGTGGGAACCTCATTTTAAACACTGGAATGAAGCTTAAGGGCTATTAAGCACCTATTGTCTATCACTGTGAAATTACTGCAGCCGGTGTCCAGCTCTTGAACATCAACTCTGAGCTGACAGTGTGATTTGCAAGACAGAAACCCACCTGGAGCAACAGCTTACAACTTCCAGTAAAAACAGAGACAACAAGGAAACTGATGTGTTTGGCCAAGAGAGATATATACAAAAGTTTTATTTGACTTAGTTGTTGGGGTTTTTAAACAGAAAAAGACAAGCTTTTGCAAATTGCTTCTCTTGCTCAGATTTCAGGGTCTATTTTGCAGCCCTTCTGTGTTTTCAGTGAACTTCCTTGGGGCTAAAAGCATTGCAGGGAGCCAGGGACAGCGATACCTGCCTTCTTCCCTGCAGATTTTAAGTTGCCACTGTAACATAATAGCATCTCACCACTCCTTGGGAATTACACATCCCTCTTCCTACAGCAGCTGCCACTGCCTGAGAAGCAAATGCAAAAAGCCTTGATACCAGGGAAAACTTGGGATTTTCTACATGATCAGATAGGTGATGTTACTGATTTCACCAGCAATTCTCTAAGCACAGTCTGCAGAAGAGCAGACAGAAAAGGTACATTTTATGGATCTGCAGGAGACTGAAACAACCATACCCCAGGTTGTGCTTTGAGAATAAAGTGAGCACTCAGGTAGGTCATGGAGAGAGGAGAATCAAGAGGAAGAAAGCTCCAGGAGAAGAAGAACAAGGTTAAAGGCAAGTGTGAAAGCACGAAAAGAACAGAAAGTCGCATATTGGGAGCTCTGGGGCAGCAGGAGAGAGAAGACCTTCCAAGCTGGAAGCATGTCCTGTCCCAGGAGGTGACCATCCCTGCCCTGGGCAGGAGGCCAGAAATGTCTGAAGCCCCCTAAGCGGTGGCTGGAAGGAATCTGAAAATGCAGAGCAGTATTTTGTGCCCCTGAAAAAGCAGACCAGTATTTCACGCTTCTGGGCTGACACAAGTGTCTCCACCCCTTCATTTAGGACACTTCCAATTAACTGAAACTTGGGATCACAAAAGCCAGTGGCCCAAACAGGTCAAGTCACAGACTTCAGATCAAAGCTTTCTGTTGGGTGGGAGATTCGGCCATGTCTGACTCTGTGTGGTCACACATCATTCCCAGCCAGCAAGGGCCACACAGAGGACAGACAAACTATAGCAAGCAGCAGGAGATGCCTTCTCAATCCTAAATTCAACAAATCTTCCCTGTATACAGATCCATGGCCATGTCAATCACTTCCCCAGCATAACTCCCAGTCCTACTTTGGATGAACTCAAAATCATGCCAGATAACCCAGGGAGAGACACATATGGCCCCTCCATACTGTGGTTCAGGCCACTTCACGAGGCCATGTCACCTCAGTAAATCACAGGCCACCACTAATACCCAAATGTCTACAGCCCCACTCCACTGACCCACAACCTTGCTCCCCTTCCTGTGAGAATACACATGGGGCTCCTCTCCAAGAGGTCCTGTCACAGCAGGAGGAGGAACTCTAAAGGTAGGAGCTTGTTGCACACAGCTCCCCAGGCAGCAGGATGGAAGGCTGCTGGTTCTGCAGGTCCCTGGATATGGCAAAAGGTGGGAGAATCCCCCAAATGGCCTCTCCACTCTTCTCGGACAGCTTCTGGAAATTTGGATGCTCTAAACACAGGGTGGAAACACAGCCTCTGGCCCCAGCACGTGGAATCATGGAATCACAGAATGATTTGGTCAGAAGAGGACCTTCATGACTATCCAGCTCCAACCCCCCTGTCACGGGCAGGGACACCTTCCACTAGACCAGGTTGTTCAGAGCTCCAACCAGCCTGGGATGCAAGGCTCCTGACCAGTGCTAAAGTCTCTGACCAGTGCAACAACTGCTCTGTGCTGCCCCAAGTACCACTCTCAGCCCTGGAGCAGGTAAGTGGGACTCGCCAGAGCTCGGTGATGTGGTAGCCCATGACCCCACCAGCTTCACCCTGTGAGGCCGTCTGGAAAAACCCAACCAGTTCCTCACTGCCAGAGATTTGGGAGTAACTCTGCCCTCGAGAGCCCTCCATATCTAGGGCTTGGAAAACAACCAACCCTCCCTCCAGCAACACCCAGATAAGGCTCAGCACAGGACATACCAGGACGGGGCTGTCCCGGTGACACAGCAGCGTCCAGCTGCACCCACGAGGGGATGTGTCGTGTCCCCCCGCACCCCTTCGCCCACCAAACAAGCTCTGTCGCAGCCCCTCGCTCAGGGGCCACCAGGCACTGACCGAAAGAACGGTGCGCTGCTGGTCCCCACCGGGGCTGCCATGGGAGTGGGCAGTCGGGCAACCACCCAGCCCCGCAGCTGGCCCAGCGCACAGCCGGGACTGGTCGGAATGGGGCTCCCAGTGCTCGGGGCAGCTCCCGCACGGCTCTCCCAGGGAACGGGAGCGCGGGGCGGGGGATGCACGCGTGGGGCGCGGCGCCGCTCACCGTAGATCATGGCCAGCCCGGTCTCGTGGAGGAAGCGAGCGCGGCGGTGCTTGAAGAGCCAGATGGTGAGGATGGTGAGGGTGAGAAGCAGGATGAAGACGAGCAGGTTGGCGCTGTCCTGACGGTGACTCTCCTCCGCCGCCTTCTCGGACACGATCTCCTCCTCCAGCGCCTCGGGACGCGCCGCCGCCACCTCGGCGCCCGCCGCCCCCCGCGCCCACAGCCCCGCGGCCGCCGCCAGCACCAGCACCGGCC
>VZTH01015469.1:90875-145245 GCA_013397815.1 Aleadryas rufinucha | reverse complement strand
GGAGAGGGGGCACGGGGAGCGGGGGCAGGGGATAAGGGCGGCCCTGGGGAGCTCGTAAGGCGAGGTTTGCGAGGGAAAGGCATGCCTGGGGCTGCCAGGGGGGCTGCGATGAGCCCTGGGGAGGCTGGGACGAGCCCCGGGGAACGGGATGCGGGGGACGAAGAAGTGTGCAAGAAGGGGGAAGGCGATCAGAGTTCAAGGGGGTTTGCAAGAGGGAATAGAAATCCCCAAACAGACTCGGTGCAAGGTAGTTTAGCGCGGCCACGCACAGCAGCGGGTGTTGTTTGTGCGCGGGGTGCTTTGGAGGGGTGTCCTGCAGGACACACCCCGGCCCGGGCTCGTGGGGACACAGGGTCCAGGGGGCTCCTGGAGGGTGGTCGTGCCTTCACACCGTGCCAAGGCATGCTGATGGTGCCAAGAGCTGCCGTCAGCCCCGAAGTGGGATCAGGATAAACTTCCCACCTTGTTTACCAAGAAATAGGGGGAATGCGTGGAGCCGGTGGGGCAAGAGCTGCAATAAATGCCAATGAGCAACTTAAAGGTGACTTGAAGGAAACTCCCTCAAAGAATTGCCTTCGTGCCTTGCGGGCATGGAAGACCCGGGATGCTTGGCTGTGTGGGACCGTGGTGTTTCTTTGCTTTGCCCCAAGCCTGGCTCGGCCAGGGGCGTGCCCCCTGCACGTGCTGTGTGCATCCCTTTACCCCGTTTTTTCTTGCACCGGTTTCTCAAGCTTTGAGGTTAAACACGTGGAAAGCGGGAATTAACTCGCGCACCACTGGTCCTAGGCTCTGTTTTCGGCTGGAAGGGATCCGGCCTGGCCCGGTGGAGGGAACGGGCCTGTTCGGGGGTTCGATGGCCCCCTTCTCCCTCAGCCGCCCCCCAGGACCGTCCCCGGCTCCCGGGGCCCACTCGCCCCTCGCATTTTATCAATAGTCCCGCGTGGGGAAGCGGCCCCGCCCCCTGCTGCTGAAGCCACGCCCCCTTTCACACCTCCGCACTGCTCGGGCGCGGCCCGGCCCCGCCCCCTGGGTGACGCCATCATCGCGCGCCGGGGCGCCCTGGCGGCGGCGGGCGGCTATGGCGGTGGGGTCGGTGTGGAAGGGGCTGGTGGGGCTCGGCCTGTTCGCCCTGGCANGGGCCGGGCCGGGCCGGGCCGGCATCATCATCGTCCTCCGCCGCGAGCCCGTCGGCGGGGGCGGCCCTGTCCTTGCAGGCCGGGCTGCGGGGAGAGCGGCGGTTCCGGGAGGAGCGCGGGAAGGGAGCAGCAGCCGGGAAGGGAGGGGAAAAGGAAGGGTGGGAAGGGGGAGCTGCCGCCCGCCGGGTCGCGGCTTCAGCCTGGCTTCTGCCATCCCGCTGCCTCCTGTCCCCACGGCTCGCCTCCCTCCCGGCTGCTTGGGGTAGGGCCAGCCGTGCTCCGGAGCAGCGGAGCCTCACAGCGGCACCAGGGGCGGCCCAGCTGCCCGGGGAGGGTCGGGGCTGACACGTTTCTCGGAGCTACAGCCGTTTCTCTGGGGCTTTTGTGTTGCCGGCTGTTTATTTGTGTACACACAGTGTGTGTGATGCATGTGTGTGTTTCTGTTTTGTAGATCGTTCTTACATGAGGTTGACAGAAAAGGAAGATGAAACGTTGCCCATAGATGTAAGTTTTCGCAGTATTTGAAGGGTGTAACTGTGGGGTGGTTTAGTCTCTCAATTGCTTCCTTTTAATGTGCAAGGCAAGCATAAAGGATAAAGTAGTTTTTAAGCTGCACTTTCATCAGAGCTCCCACTGTCAAAAAGAACCACACCTTCCATCCCAATTTCCTGAGTGTGTTGTAGTTGTCAGTGAAATCAAACCTCAGGTCCAGACCTCCCTCTTCTTTAGAGCTACCCTGGAGTGTCTTGTCCAGCATTCCCTGAACGTAGCTCAGATAGCTTTTGCATCCATCACTTCCTCTGCAGCATAAACATCCTGCACCCTGTGACTCTGGTTCGTAGGCCCGTGTTTATCCAGTGTGACTGCATGCCTGTTTGATCCCAGCACAGCTTGCTTCAGGAAGGGGGATTTTGTTTACATTATTTGCTTGCTTCTCAAATTTCCACTTCAGTTATCTGTTCCCCTTCTCCTTAATCAGAAGGGCAGGGAGATCAGGTGCCAGGGGAGCCAGGCACATCACCTGGCCCGGGGCTCCACCGTGTGTTCCTGGCAGGAGTTTGGATCCTGGAGTGCACAGGAAAACAGTGTTTGGTCTCAGGCTCTTGCTGAGGAGCTGTGTGTTGATTCAGTTGGTGCAACCCAGATCTGTGCTGGGGCAGCTGGAACTCTGCTGGAGTTTTGCTGTGCAAATAGGAGGGATTTTTAATTCTCCTGTGCCTCACTGCTGGATTGCCCACCTCTATTTGCTGTCACTGGATGAAAAGCACAAGAGACACTGTGTGAAAGCTGAGATTTTTTGGTAAACATGCAGAACACTCAGTGATGTGTGTGTTGCACTGTGCTCCTTCTGTTGCAGATAGTCCTGCAGACTCTGCTCGCCTTTGCAGTCACCTGCTATGGGATAGCACATATTGCAGGAGAGTTTAAAGACATGGATGCCACTTCAGAACTCAAAAATAAGTATGTTTTATTTCTTCTTTTTGTACGCACCGGTATCTGCTTCCCCGTACAAACTGCACCCTGAAATCACTCATCTTTAGCTCAGTCCCTCAATGCATGTTGTAGACAGTGACCTGCAGGGAACAGCCACACTTGGGAAAGCCAACAGTGTCTTGAGTTTTAGGGAGAGTTAGACAACAGGCAGAAATTAAATAAACTTCTTGCTTTTCCTCATCTGAAATCCTGCTGTGCAGAGTTGGTAGAGGAAGGAAATGTGCTCATGGGAAGTAGAGCTCAGGAATCAGCACCTGTTGTCGTGACACGATCTCAGACTGCAGGGCCTGGCTCACACTCCGCTTGTGTTTGCTTCCTCACGAGAGTCTGAGTCACTTGAATCTCACGCAGTGTATTCAAGGCAGGACATGTGAAAGACTTTAAGAAAATAAGGGATTTTGGGTCAAGATTTGGAAGAGGATAGTTGGTTAGAGCATGCCAAGGTCATAGGTTCAACCTCTGTATGAGCCGTTCACTTCAGAGTTGGACTCGATCCTTGTGGGTCCCTTCCAACTCAGAATATTCTGTGATTCCAGTAGGAAATTGGATGGGCAGAGATTGCCTCTCTGGCCATTTCCAAAACCACAGGGGAGTATGGAAAGTGAAAAAGTTGACATGGTTGTATTTCAGAGTGTTCACCTAAAGCCTTTGGCTTGAGGCAGCCAGGGGGATGGAAAGCTGAATGTCGTCAAGGTGGTAACAAGTGACAGCTGAACTAAGGCTGGCACAGGATGTGTCTGCAGGCAGCATCCACAGGCTGCCTCCGAGCTCAAGGAAGGAGGGGAAGTTTGTGACGTGGACATCTTACGGTCTTTTTCACAACTGGCTGTGTATTTCCTCAGTGTTTTAGTTTAGAAAACTTAAAAGCAAGCAAGAGTTTTGGATTGAAAACTTACATTTCTGTGTCTAAAGTCAGTATGCCCCAGACTGATTGTTCTAAACTCCCTGCTCTGAGAGAGTATTAACCTTGGCTTTTTACATTTATTTTGAAGGACATTTGACACATTAAGGAACCATCCATCTTTTTATGTATTTAATCATCGTGGTAGAGTATTGTTCCAGTCCCCAGACACAGTGAATTCTTCTTCAAACCAAGATGCTTTGTCATCCAGCTCGGCACTGAAATTTCGAAAACTTGAACCTCTGCGCCGCTAAGACTTTTACAGATGATACCATAACCCAGGACACTGAGATGTAATATTCAAGTCGGGGATGTAAACACTTTTTTAATTTCTGGAGCAGTATTTATATTGATCTTCCAGACTTTATAAAGTATATATATATATAAAAATATATATATATAAACTAATGACCTTCTTTGTACACTGTTAATGAGAATGACCGAAATGTGAATTGGCAATGCAGTGTAAATTCTACAGTTATGCCATGAAACACAACTTCAGAGTTTCAGATATTAAAACGAGTTGCAGCTGACTTAACTTCAGTTAAAACAAAAAGCAAGCTAGTTTTTCCTGCAATTAATGTTCTTTGACAGGAGGGAATGTTTGAGTGTATTTATTTTCTCAGTTTGCTTGCACTACAGTCTATGGACCCCCTCAGAAATGCTGTGTGCTCTGCATCACTGAACAGCAGGAAAAGGGGCAGCATCTGATCCTAGAATGCCTGTGGGATACCAGCACGGTGTGGCAGGGGAAGGTCAAAAAGATTGCTTTCATTTTTGTTTTTTCACAGTGCTGAAAAACAGTTGTTTGAAGGGTTATTCTTTTTTTCCTGGTTTTTTCATTATCACATTATTTCCTCATTGCCCTCCTTCGTTTCATGTAAGTTGCCCCAGGTTGCCTGGGCTGTGGCTGGGCATTGGTGCTTGTGTGGGGGAGGCAGCTCACGTAAATAATCTGCCACTCCGTGTTCACCTCCTGGGTCCGTGTTCTCTGGCTGTGAACCGGGGAATGTTGAACGTTGTAAACATGCTGAACATGGTGTTGGCACCAGGTACAACCTCCAAGTCATCTTCATATTTAAGTATCAGTGAGAACTGTCCCTTCTGTCAGTGATCCAGGGGTAGGGTCCAGCAGCTTGCTCTGTTTGCTGGCACTAATCCAGGACAGCTACCCCTTTTCTGCCAACAGAGCGTTTCACCTTGATTTTGTCCAGCTGAGCCCTTCATTGATTTAAGGTTACTGTCTTGATTTCATGTATTAGAACTGATCGTACTGTCCTTAACTCTTACTTATGTCTAAATTCTTATCTCCCCTCAGGGGCTGAATCAATGCTAAAATCTCTCTTGGTCTGGCATTTCACCTCCCTGACGCAGCAAAGGGAGCGTAGGTCAAGATACTGGTGGGGCCAGCGAGAATTTTGCCTGCTGTGAGGATGTTTCACTGGCACAGTGGAAACTCAGTCTTTTGTCCTGGCATCTGTTGAGTTGTGTTTGGGTTTTTTTAAAACTATTAAGAACTGTCAAAGGCAAAAAGCTTGGCAAAAATACTGTGTAAACCGAAGCCTCTTTTTCTAGCTCTGCCCGTCCTATGGAGTGGGTGCCCCAGTGGTCGAGCAATATCCGTGGCTGCTGCTCTACAATCACTCTTAAACATCTGGGTTTGATTAGAAAGGGTTACTCTGCCAGCTGAAAGCCTCTGAGCTGCAGGGTTAGTTCCTAAAGTGTCCTGGTTCCCCTCTTGCTGGTGTCACAAATCAGCTCCTGCCAGCACCGAAGGCCTCGGAAATAGTATTGGGTCATCTCTCCATTGCGGACAGAGCTGTTCCCTTGGGGAGTAGGGCTGCTGTGCGGCAGCTGCTGCACAGAGGGGAGGCTGAACATGGGCCAGGTGACCTTGTGGGGCGGAGGAGAGACAGAATTAGCAGAGGGAGGGAGAAGCACAGCAGGAGCTCAGTAACCACTGTAGCAGATGGGTCCTGCAGCCGTGGTTGCACTGAGCCCTTTGCAGAGGGTCTTAGAGCAGAGCTGCTCACACAGAATGTCTGAGAAGCCCCATTTGTGCTGCTGGAAGACTGCAGGGACCTGCCTGAGGTGGGAGGTGCTGCTGTGGGACAGGGACGTGGAGAATGTCACCTGCTGCTCAGAGCAGATCCTGCTGGGAGCACCCCGTGGCTGTGTCAGGGCCCTTCTCGTGAAGAGTAGCCTCACTCTGCAGCAGCAACGGTTCTATCACAAAGCTGTACAAATTATTTTTTCTTATCGATCTCACAATGTCAAATAAAAATTGATATCCTTAAAGTATTTGTTTGTTTATTTCTGACCATCCTGGAGCCTGCTGCAGCAAATCCCTGGTCAGTGACTATTTAAAAGTGACTGCCCAGCACTGACATGAAGCGATTGCCTTAATTATGGCAGCTCTGTGTGAAAGTGCTGTCTGGCCTGGTGTTCATTACTGGGAGGTAAGATCAGTAGGAGGGATCAAAATAGCTGCAAGTAGCTGAGTAAAACAGGGGAGAAGTATTACTAGCATGGGGATCTGCTTGCCTTTGAGGCTTCTCATCATCCTCTCTGGCAGAGCTGACATATTTTCTGTCTTCAATTTAACCACAGTAAAGGCTTTTCTACCATGTGCTAATCCCCTACCAGCCCACAGGACAGGCTCCTGCAAGGTCTGGTATTGCAACAGTCACTGGGGGAAACACTCAGGCTGTGCCCGGGGCTGGCAATAGTTAAAATCCTGGATTTGAGCAAGATCACTTTTCATTCCCTGCTCTGTTTTTCCACTGGGGGAGGTTGAAAAGTTAGCAAAGCACTGGAGGAATTTGCTCAACTACAGCATCCATCAGGATTGCACCAGAGAGAGCAGCAGACTCACCCTCATCTGCTTTCTGTGCTGCTGCAGCTCTGCCTCCAGCACTCAGTACAGTGGGGTAAAACACCAATAAAACCGGTGTTCTGGGCAGGGGCACCTTAACCAGCTCCCAAAGCCACCTCGTGCTTACCTTGCAGTGTGGGGTTCTTCACAGATGAGCTTCTCTTCTTCAAAAGCAAAGCAAGAGTTGAGCCAAGAGTTTCTTGAATTAGACTGGAGAGATTCCAGCCTCGCCCAATGCACATTTACAGCCGTCACATCTTGAATTGCTTTGGCTACAAGCCGTGATATTTCTACTACATTAAACAGTAAAATAAAAAATAGGTGCTGGTGCTTTCCATTCATTGTTGAAGTAGCAGGTTTAATCTGCATTAATTTTGCTGGATTTTTGAACTATTCTAGTGAGAGCTCAGTGGGGAATTGCTAAGGAGGGCAGGAGTCACTTACACCCTTGCAGGTGAGGGGATGGGGACCACGGTTTGTGTCAGGGATCGGTCACTGGTGCAGCCCTTCCATGTGAGGCCAGAGTGGAAGTGCAGCTGGCAGAAGCACTTATTCTAGAGGTCAGTGAGGGCTGAACTGCAGCACCATGTGTAGAAATCCCTCCTGGTCACACGCCTGATGTATCCCCTCCGTGCGTCCCAGATGGAGCCATCACTGCAGTCTGGTGCCAGGACCCATGAGCTCTGTGTCCCACTGCTGCCCAAAGCTGGAGCACAGCTTTCTCAGGAAAGCTGGCAGCTAACAGCCCTTTCCAGGTGTTCTGGAGCACCCACACAGTTCCCCTTGCTGGAGAAAGCAGAGAATGATTTACTTTTTATTGACTTTCTATTGATGATTTTTGGCTTCCTTATCACTTGCTTCCCATGGTTTGGGTTCTCTCACCCTTCACCACACTGCAGCAGATCTGCCTTTCTCCATCTCTGACACCTTCAGCAAGGACATTAACTGTGTGGACATCCTCCAGCTGGATACCGCTTCCCCCACCAAGAGTGGCACCATTTCTGCTCTCTCTTGGGGCCACCTGCACCAAACGGCAGCAATTTTCCACCAGACGACTGGGGAAGGCTGAGGCTCACCCCACAGCATCCGGGGCCATGGCGCTGCCCCGGGCTCCCTGTGGGAAGCCCCCCAGCTGGGCAGAGAAGCTGCAGCTCTGCAGTTCCCTGCTGTCCCGGTCGTGCTGTGCCAGGCTGGCAGGCTGCCTGCGGAGGGGAAGGGCAAAGCAAGGCTATTTTGAATGTTAAACAAGCAAAGAAGACTTTGGTACCAGCTTTCCACAGCCAGCACTAACAGCAAAGGCAAAACACTCCTTGGATTTGGCCTTGAGGTTCACCTTGAAGCCATAATCACCAGGGGCAGAACCCCGGCGGAAATAAATCTGATATTCCGGCAGGTAAAAGCCTTTTAATCAACCCCAGGTTGGTCTCGGTGACACAATGCCATTTCAAAACACTTTGGACTGCGACGAAAGCTACATCCTTAAAATGGCAGCTAATTAATTTTCCTGTCCTGCTAACTTAATCCTTTTTCCAGCCAAGAAAGGCAAATGGGAGTTCACAGAGCAGCGAGGCAGCCGGGAGCCTGGCAGCACAAGCAGGAACACAAGCCCCAGGGCTCCTTGGCAGGGGCCCAAGCTATGTGGTGTCACAGCTTCCCAGGCCATTTTAATAGGAAGGGAGATGGAAAAAAAATTAAAAGGTGACATTTGGATTATCAATGGCTCATCCTATGCCAGTGGTCCCGGGGAACCCACAGCCCCCCACACAGAGAGATGTGGCTGTTTATTCCCAGTTCATATCCCAGTGCTGCCAGGCAGAGCACCCAGCACTGGCAGTGCCCTCCCTGCCCAGACTGGTGCTGGCTGAACCAGTTTCCCCGGGATCTGCCGGAGGCAGGCCATTCTGCAGGGGAACTTCACTTGGGATTTCAGAAAAAAAAAAAAAAAAAGGAAAGAAAATATTCCCCTCCTCCCCCAAAGTATTTCTGCTGTGTATTTTAGAGCAGTTCAGGGCCAGCCACAAAAGGCCAGTGCTGATGTCCTCAGAGCCCCAGGCTGCTCCAGAATCCCTTGTCCCTGCCCCAGGAGGTCTCTGCTGCAGTGCAGGATGCAGGAGGAGGGTCCTGTGTGCACAGCAGATGCTGAAGCAGTGATTTATTCCCCATCCCAGATGCAGAAGTGCACAAAACATCCCAAAGCAGTTTTGGAGCAGCCAGTTAGGCAGGCACTCCAAAGAAGGCCTTCTCTTCCCTACATCCACACCAAGCTGTCACTCCCTGGGCCATTACCAGTGCCTCCAAGGCACCCACAGGCGTGGGTCAGCCCCCAGTGAGGGCAACCCCAGGGAGGCACCACCTCCCCAGCACAATGCAAAGCACGTGGAGGGGAGAGAAGGGGCCAAATAATGCCCCCCTCCTTGCCCAAGGCCACCATGCTGCTCTACAGCCTCCTGTCACACACAGATCTCTGCTGAGGGACCTTGGGGATGGTGGCACCGTTTCAATGTCAAAGTCACCACCATCACTCTGAAGCTGGAGCCGGCTGCTCCTTCCACACCTGTTTGAATACAGCAGCTTCAGATCACAAAGGAGAAACCACAGCAGAGCAAGGCCCATGTTCATCTCCCACGGGAGGGACCCACATATCCCACAGGATGCACCAGGGCTGGTTAAAAACACCAGGTCTTGCTGGTGGTCAAGCACGGCCATGGCCATGCTGCTGCCTTGGGTTATCCTGGGCTGGCAGGGGGGACAACGATGGAAACAGCCTGAGCTGTCTCCCAGCATGGGAGCAGTGGGCAGGAGAGCTCTGCAAGGCACTCTCTTCTCTGCCTTTGCTTCCTTGCACTCAGGCAGCAACCACAGAGCTTGAAAGGGGCAGACCTGAGGCTCAACCCCACCACATTCCAAGAGCAGAGCAACGGGATGCTCCACAGAGACAAAGAGCAAGTTAAAACAGGAGCAGTGAAATAAGGAGTGAGTCACGTCAGACGAGCTCCAGACAGAGCAGAGCACTCCATCAGCATGAAACCCCCTTGCAGGGCCCCACGCCAGCCTTGCACTGAGCGCAGCACCGACCTCCCAAATTCACCACTGGTCAATCCCTCAGAGCAGCTCCCACCTCGTGCCTGAGGATGAATGGGGAAAGGCTTTCAACTTCTCTCTGGTTTCCTATCACAACAGGAGCTGTCCCTTTCATCTCCTTACTTTCACAACCCCTTTTCCCTTCAACAGTGGGCACACCAAGTCCAGGGGTGCAAGGCAGACCCTGGGAAGGAGAGCCTGTTTCATCTACATCCCCAGGAATTCAACTTTGACCACCTGGAACCCTGACAAAAAAACAGCTTTCAGCTGCCCCACGAGGTCAGAGCCTCCTCAGGGTCCTGATGTGTGAAGAAAAGCCATCACCATCAACCTATTATCCAGCAACCGTTTCCCATCACAGCCTGGGCCGTGACTCACCAGTAACTGCCTCTCCTGCGGGGAATTCACAGACAGTTCCCAGGAGTCGCTCTGACCCGGTTTCACCTGCTGGAAGCCGCAGGGGCTGCCGCAGCAGCAGCTCTGAGAGCCTTCCCAGCTTGCCGAGCCCCGGCATGTCCTGCCCACATCCAGCTCCCAGCGAGCCAAACGCTGCCACCGCATACAGGCATTCCTGTTCTCCGGCAGAACTCCTGCGGGAAGGTTTGATGGATGTGATACACTTAAAGCAGCCTCTTCCAGAGCTCCCGAGTCCCCCACCGTCTCCTTTTCCACCAATGATCATCTTGGACAGCGGTTTCTAAGTTCTCTGTGTGCAGAGGGAGGAGCCCTGAACCCACGGACGCCAGTGGAATTTCAAAATATGCTTTCACTCAGCTGGGAAAGGAAAGGTGCTGGAGCAGCTCGGGTCAGAAGCCAAACTCTAACGAAGAGGCAGTACCACCACAAGTGGCTACAGGCTTGGGCAGCTTCTCTAGAGCCCACCTACCTTCCCTTCCAAGCTCTTACTTTTTTGCGGCCCCAGACACACACTTGCAGCAAAAAGGCACCCACTGCAGCCACCTCTGTGTGGAAGCAGTAGGGAGCCTGCCCTGTCTCCACCTCACGCTGCTCCCATGCCAGACTCAGGCTGGCAGGTGGAAGAGCACAGGGAAAAAGGAACCCAATGACACGTACAAGAGCCCAGCAGCCAGTGTTTTGATTTGTGGTGGGGTTGTCCACACCAGGGAAATAATTCAAGTGTGCAAGACCAAATTAGGGCACACATTTTATAATCATCTTTGCTAGTGACACACTATATGACCTTGGGTAAGTCCCTCCATCCATCTTTAAAGACTCTCTCAGAGGAGAGCCACAAGACTTTAATTAGCAGCCCTAAAAGTGCTCGAGATAGTTTGTCTCTCTTCCAAAATAACCAACTGCAGATGAATTGGAACAATCTTATTTTCAAATTCTGCAAGCAACTGGGATCCAGGCTGCTCTCAGATCAGTCACTTCAACAACATAATCAAAGTTAAATGTGCCAGCTGTGCATGAAGGGTTTTAATATGCTGTGCAGACTGGAAAACAGCTCAAAGAATCAATGTTATTTTTCCATGGCTGGGATGTCACTGTCGAGCAGCTGCATTATAATCATCTGCAATCAGCAAAATGCCTTTTTTTAAAATCACTTTCTAGTCTTGGGGAACAGGGCTCATTTTTATTTCTGTCCTACTTAGGAAAGCACCCTTGATCCCTGAGACACCCACTGCCAAGGGATCAGGCAGCCACTACAGCAGTGTGCTCTGACCAGACCTGTGGCTGCTCAAACCCCAAATACCCTGACAGCCTCCTCAGCTCTGCAAGTTGTGCCCAGACAGAAACTGCTCACACTGCTACCACCACCTCAAGAAACAGTAAGTGCCTTTCCACAAACCCAGCAAAAATCAGATCCAGTTACCTACTGTCACACATTGAAGACCTGAGATGGCTCCAGAGCAGTCCCTCCCTGCGGAAAACCTGAGCACAGCCCAGCAGCCTTCTCTGCCAGGGCCACCTCTGCACGAACACATCGGTCACAGCTGCCAGATGAAGCAAGGGGGGGAAGTCTCCCAACTCCATCCTTTACAAAAGACTGAACCTCTCTTTGATATATTCTACATATTAAATATTTACAAATATAGTTTAACATTAAAATACGCACCTACTCTGGAGTAAATGACAAGAAAATAGGCTGACCACACAAAAAGAGCTTTGTCCTAGTAACTCCCAAAAGGCTTTATAACCCTCTCCTCCTGTTCAACGCCCTGCAGGGCTCTAAGTACTTTGTAAATGAGCACACACCATGGGGATCATTCCCAAAAAGCTCTGTCCATCCTACCAGCTGCTCAGCAGTGGCGAGTGAAGCATTGGGATAACAGCAAATTGCCAGAGGTGTCCAATATTTTAAGGGACATTATGCAAGACTGTTTGCATTAGAGGAGTGACAGTGATTGAGATGACAGCAAGCATATACAAATGCCAAGGATCCAGCTACTTCCATTGCAGCTGGAGCCGATCCAGGATTAGGAAACAGCCATGAAATTCCCACTGCAGATGTGAAGATAAAACTTCCCCAAGCTCTCAAAAAACCCAGATCTCCAGCAAAAATCTCATCGGAGTTTTCCATTCCACCGCCTTTCCCAGGCCAAACTATTCTTTTGGACTTCAATACAAATTGTTTGAGAGCTTCAGCCCAAGCTCAAAATCTGAAGAAATACGCAGCTGCTCTGAGCACTTCCCAGCTCCTGGTAAAGGGCAATTTTCCTTACATGGTACCAGCAGTCCCTATTGCTGGCAAAGCCATGTGGCTGAAGGCATGTGCAGCTCAGTTCTTCCACTGCCTATGGAAATACCCTCCAGCATTTACCATGAGGCTGCACAAGTCTGTACAATTTAACTCCTTCCTTGGCACATCCGTCCTCTGAACTCTGAGTAATCAGCTGCTCAAGGCACAAGATCTGTGATAGCAGCCCTGAGAAGCATCTCGTACACTTTTAAAATGAAGGCTCTGACTTAGAAGAGGTGAGGTTGAACCACCTCCCACAGCACACAAAGCAGCAACTGCCTTTTCCACCAGCTATTCCCACAGCCCCTGCCTGCACTCCCAGCTCCATGGACAACAGGGCTCTCCTGCCATGCTGCTTTACCAAGAGATAACAACGCATCGCAGACTGAGAGGAGAAAAACACCAATGCCAAAGCCAAGCCAACAGTCTAGTTTCAGGGATGAAACAAGCCAGGTTGCAGCTGAACTGAATGGATAATTTCAGTAAAGTTCAACATTTTTTGTTTAGTCTGTCCTCCTTGAAATGATTCCAAGATTCAGATTTAGAATACAGATTAATTCCTGCAGACCGCAAGATAAATCCCAAGGCATTCTTCTTCTCCTTTTCCACTTAGGATAGACTTCAACTTGTTTTTGCAGACCTGCAAGCAACAGCTCCTTTTAAATCCAGTGACTAACATCCTTCCTTCAGATCTCTGCCAAACCTTCTTTCTGCCAGATTTGAAGTGTCTTTGGCCTTCTTTTCTGCTTAACTAGGTTGCACATTCTCAAGACAAGCACTCTCAAGTCCATTTGCTAAAGGTGTGATGTTGCCATGTTGCTGGTATGAAACACTGTAATTGAGCTTTATAGGTTTTTTTACCAGTTTGTTTCTGTTAGATAATGCATTTCTTCTTGTATTTTTCCATCAGAAGTTTCTTAGTAGATACTAAAAAACAGACCAAAAGCAATCAAATTCAACAGCCTACACTGCTGCCATTTCAGCCAGGCAGTTTAGAGGAAGAACCTGGAGAAAATCACCAGATTAAAAAAAATCCCAAAAAATAGGTTTGGGTTTTTTTTTTTCAGTTTCCTGCAAAGGGAAACATACAATTGCTTGACCACAGCACCGTAACAGCCTCTGCAGCTGCTATTTTGGAAGATGACAATCACACTCTGATGCTGGTTAAACCTTTCCAGGAATACACATGCCCACCATAAATGCACCGTGCCCCCAAACTGGCAACAGCAGCATTCAACTGACACCTGCCATAGTGACGGGCCTGGGAGCTACACGGCTTACGAGGAAAAACCCTTGATGTCTACAAGAGAAAAAATAAAGATAATGCGCACTGAGGAGGTCTAGCTAAGAGAGGGTCAGAAAACAGACACAGCAGGACTCACACAGGTATCCAGACTCCAAAGCACCTCACAACCCTTCTACCCAAGGAAGGAAAGAAATTAAATTTGTTAATTCAGATTGTTGAACAGTGCTCCTTACAGGAAATACAGAGCCGTATTTCTTCCCTACTTCCCAACATTCAACTGTGCCCCATTATTTCCACCTTACATAAATAAGGGCTCAAAAGTATAAGTTTGAGCAAAACACAAAGAGCTTCCAATCCCAGGATCCATCAGTGGACCCATCCCCTCTCCTGAGCCCTTGCTGAGGGACACTCCTGCTGCAAGAGGCTCACCTGACACACAGGTCACAGCCCTGGTGATGGAGCTCTTGCTGCTGAGCCATGGTCTGTAGCAGGAAAGGAAAGGCCTGACACCAGTGTGGCCCTCCTGGCTGTCCCTGAAGTGCCACCACAGCTTGAGACTGTGTTTGTTCAAGGCATGTCCCACCCATGTCCAGCACTGTGGTCTGGCTCACAAGGAATTCTCTCCATTAGGAATCTTCTTAAACCGGTTGTGCGGCATTTTCTGCTTCCCAAACGAGCCATGTCCATGTTGTGCTCCATGTGGAATTCAGGGCTGTGTGTACTCTTCATCAATTGCTGTTGCTCCTTTTTCTTCATCTCTGCACTGACACAACCCCTGAGGACGTCTTCCTTCCTTCTTATGAAGACTCATGTCCAGTTCACTATATGGCTTCTGCTGCTCCAATATTCTAAAATTCCCAAATTCAATCTATTCAGATAAGATAATGGTGAGGTAAGGGAAAATTCTCACTGCTTGCACTTGAATAGAGTATTCTGTAGCTTCTGAGGTGCAAGATTCCAAATGAGTGAATGGAAGTTACCAGCTTCCTGCAGCTGATTTGGCAGCCAAGTGCACCCCACCAAAAGAGCAGATTTACACATTAACAAGGTCACTAGTTAAAATTTGGCCCCTGCTCAGACACACAATGATCAAGTGAGTGTCTCTGGGACCAGTGATGAACATTTAACAGCCATTAACTATATGGAAGAAAGCTGTCTCCTCTTACCACCGACTATTTCAAGAATAGCACATTACACGCAACTCAATGCGTTTAACCGGGCCATTTTACAGTGAGGTATGCACAGTGTATCTGACCCTCTGCAAATAAAATCTCTTAAGAGTCCAACATTTGGCATGGGAGGTCCATCACAGTGACAAACAGCTTCCATGCGAAATTTTGAAGGAGTAAATCCCCCTTTGTATCATTCCAAGGTATTTCTGTGGGTTTTTTTTAAAAATTCACTTTTATTCATCTGCACAGATGAATAAAAGTTACTTCTAAGAATCAGGGCACATTTATAGTAATGCTTTCCCCTATGTCACTTCATTCATATACACTGTGACAGAGATTTGCTGTTGCTGGATTTAATTTCCTTCTTGAATTTCATTTCCTTCTTGAATTTCACTGGTGTCATTCCAATGGTCAAACTGCATCTTCCAAGGAAACCAAGGCCACTGCTTCAGAGAGGATGGAAAAGATGTCTCACAGGCTGGTTTGTACTAAAAATACCAGCAGGAACAGAATGGTACAGGCTCACCACAAAAATCTGTTTCCCTGCCTGGCCAGTCCACTGGAATCTCTGGGATATTTCCCATATGAGGCCAAGAGCACAAGTTAACATGAGCACAACTTCAACCTGTCTTTTAAAGAAAACTGAGGATCAGAGGATGCTATGAGCAAACAACTGCAAATACACACTCATCCCAACAGCCCCTTAATACTGGCACGTTATTGTACTGCTTTAAAGAGAAAAAAAAATACACGCAGGTGGCTTCACTCTTCTTTGTATGTTCTGTCATACATGGAATTGCCTTTGGACAAAATAGTTAAGAGGAACAGAGGAGAAGATACCAGCTCAGGTAACCAAGGGTTTGGTAAACTGGAACTTAGTGCCCTCAAAACTGAGTAAAAATGTGCACCCCACAGAGGCTAAGCTGAGTGACACCTGGGCAGGTGCTCCAGGGTACAAACACATTCTGCAGCTAACACCACAAGCTGTGTTTGAGGATGTGAAAGACCAGGTTCAGCTGGTTTTACAAAAATATCCTCAGCCTGCTGGTAGCAGACAACTGGAGGAACTCAGTGCTGCCCGCTACAGACTCCTCAGATTAGCACTTCTTAAAAATTAATAAAATGGTTTATTTTATATATACATATGTTCCAAAAAATTTATACAGTTAAAATATCAAATTAGTGATCTGGTAACAATACTGTTCAAAATAATCTCTTTTGTATGAACATTAAAATACACGTTTTTAAAAGCGTTTCCTTTTAGTGCTTCCAAAGCACAGCGTGTGCCAAGGCCACCTGAAGAATCTCCGTCCTCCTCACAGGATGAAAGAGAACTGAAGTCGGGGACCTGGGAAGCCTCAGGTGCACTTTCATAATGTCTGCAGACAAAACAGAAGAGAGTCTGAGGTAGATTGTTTAGTGACCATCAGGTGGTAACAGTCACAGGGCTGTCTTTAGCTTTCATTAACACAATAGCAGTTTCTTTACTCTCAATCTACACTGAATCTCAAGTTTAAAGGCATGGCTAGCAGTTCTTGGGAACAAGACCCTTGTCTCTGTGGTGGCAACATGCAATTTTACCAGTGCAGGTGTTTCTGGGAGGGTTTTTTTGGGAACACACGGGCTCTCTCCACGATGCAGACAGTGTGTGCATTTGACAGTGCCCCATTTTAGTGCAACCTGCTGCCTACAGCATGTAAATGTCTAATGACAGCGTTCAAATGAGTAAATTCTCATCACCTGCAGGAGGGGCAGCAATGGTTATTTTCTTCCGCCTGTTGAGCAAACAGCACCCTCCACAGGAAAAAGCCACACCTTTCATAGCAAATCCTTAAGGTTATAGCCCAGCTTCTGCCGAATCAGGCTCTTAAAGTTTAAGCTCCACTGCTTCTTCTCAGACTGTGACAGTAAAATCACTTGACTGCTAAGATGGTGAGGGCAGCAGCTACATCCTCTTCCACTCTTCTGTGGCACAGCAAACTCATTCCTGGTCCGCATTCGTCTGGCCGGGACATTATTATCTACTGTTGACATGATTAACTCTGTTGGGTGGGCTGGTGAAATCTAGTTCCTCTAGTATTCTCTCTAAGTGTTGTATTAAGACCCGTTTTTTAAACCTACAGAAGAGAAGGAGAGCAACATAAATTTCTTCTTCAAAAAACACAGCTGAACAACTCAAGAATATTCAGTCATGACAAATTGTATTACCAGAGGCTCTCCGTTTCCAGTATGGAAGAGCTTTCTTTATTTCTGGCATAAGAACGGCTAGAAAATTCAATTTAATACTTCTGCCCCTCCCCAGCCCACCCAAATTTTGGGTTGGTCTTCAATAACAACCCATTATTTCTCTAATTCACATTTCAACTTTAAGTAAAGACCATTTACTCCATAAAAATGTAATGGTAGTTTGAGGACTAAAACAATTATAATTTGAATATGTCAAAACAGAAAATCAAAATATTAGCACTAATAAAGTTTATTATTTACCACCATGATCTAAATTAATATTTAATTTATGACTCTGAGTCATTTCTATCTACACAAACCTTGCTGCTTCCTTGATAGCAAATTCAATGAAATACTTCTGAATTTCCATAGGTCCTTGCACCTCCTCAAGAAGAGAAAATATCTTTTCATAATCTAAAAGAGATACAAATTCAAGCGTGTATTAAAAATGAATGCTGCAGATGCAATTTCAGAAAAGCTTAAGAGCCAAAAAGGAAAAACAAAGCCCAGTTTCATGTATCTGCGTATGATAAAACACGTAAGGCAAGAAAAACACCTGCATTAGCTTTAAGAGCAGAACATAGGTGATAGAATAATTTGAAGTGATACTGATGATCTGGGAATTCAAATGTGGCACCAAAGATTAAGGTTCTCTTTAAAGAGCAGCAGCTAGGAACATTTATCCTCAGAAAATGCAGGCTGAGTAGAGAGAAGCCTCCCATTTCCATGATCACAGTTAACATGCACAGGGCCACCAAACCCTGATCTGGCCTGAAGCCATCACTTCTGAAAGCAGAGGTTGCCACTAGATCTCTAGAGAGACAGATTATCAACCCTTAGTGTGAGCACAACATGACTGTCCCACTGGTACAAGGTAAATATGTCCACTACAAAAGAATAAACTGGACATATCAAATTGGAAACAAATTTAAAACCAGCACTGTTTTACTATTTCCCATAATTGACCCCAGCATGAATACATTTATTGTGCTGTGACCCAGAGTCTGCTCAGAGTGATGCAGTAGGCAGAGGGAGCATAAATGGTCAGACCTCTGAACAGATGTACATATTTAAGGCACTACAATTTAGCTTCTTTCTTTGATGACTGCTTGAATTCTGCAGCAAGACAGGTGACACACACAGAACACACTGTTTTACTCTACATCACCATTTACTAGACAGGAATTTGGTACAAAATTGGACGAGCCCCCTTTGCAGAATGTCATTTTTAGTCTTCAGTTCTTAAAAGTTTGCAGCAGTGTTTCATCACTAATTAATCTCACAAAGTTTTAAGCCCCACTCTGCTTTTAACTGTTAATATTCCCTTTCAAGCATATTCCAAGATGCACCCTTACAGAGACATGCCTCTGCCCTGCAAAGGGAGTTTTGATGGACACAGAGTATCAAGTACACTTTGTGCACACAGGAGCAGTGCAGCCTAACGCAGAGTATCCAGTCTTGTTAGATCACTGGTAACAAAACCAAAACCTCTGAAGGTTGCTGCTTTCACAGTGCACCTCATATACCAGTTAACCTGTTTTCGAGGGTAAACGGTGACTTGGCACTCAACTTCCCAAGCACAAGTCTAAACTTCAACTCACCTGCCCAGCATTTCCTCTTTTTTTGCCCCTCCATTGCTCATTTATGAGCAACCAGAAATTACTCAAAATCTGAAGTTGTGTGTATACTGAAAATAGCTCCTTCCTTCAAGGAAAAGTCTTCTCTCTAACACCACATATAATATATTACTATAATAAACCAACACAAATAACTTACTTCTTCCAGGTTTGCGAACCTCTTTCATCACTTTAATTTTGATGTCAGCATTGCTTCCCTCCAACATGGTAGGTGTTATTTTAAAGGAATTTGGCACCGATTCAGAAGTAGACTCCATGGCCCGCTTTTGGTCATCTCCACTCACACTGTAATTCAGAGGCCCTCGAACAAGTGCATTGGTACCAGGTTTATGATCCAACCCATCTTCACTTAAACAATTGAATTCAACAGGTAGAGAGTCTAAGTCGTTGGGCAACATCTCATCCTCTCCCACAGCAGCTGGAACCACAGGAGCCATTTGCACAGGTAAGCCATCAATTTGTTTCTCCAATGACTGACAATTTTCTGCTTTCTTCTCTCCATTGCCATCTTGGACAACACTGTTACTGGTATCTACAAGTGAAAAATACATACCTTACTGGTGCACAAGTGCAGCATCAAAAGAACCAAAGAGAAGTAGTTCTGTATCCTTTTTGTCTTAAGTGCTGTGTATCAATCTGACAGTGCTGGACAACACTTCAATACTTTTATTCAACTGTGGAGGTGACCAAGGGAATACTTCCCCTTTGGACTGTTACCATCTCCTATCACTATCATGAAGTCACCATGTTCTGTATTCCTAGTGCAATGTCATGACTCCTAAGTAAACTCATGTTTTCCTTCTCTTCCCCAAACCCAGCTAACAGAGTTTTCTTCTGACTCCATTTGCTGCAATATGAAAATTCCTATTTCTGGGAAATGAAACAACTGTATTTTAACTTTCCTTCTTCGCCACAAAATACATAAAGAAAAACTAAAAGCTGATTTGAGATAGAAAGTATCTCCAAACAGGTTTTTTTATTTCATATTTCATTAGCTGGAGCAGCAGCCTGTTTATCTAGGCCAACAAAAGAAACTCACTCCTACGTAACAGCAAAGCACAGACGCGCTGGCAGAACCTTTTCCCTTCCTCCCCAGATCCCCCCACCACCCAAGCTGCTGTACCACAGCTCAGTATACCTTTATTTGCTGGGACACCCTTGAGGTTCACGTAGGAGGGGGAGCCAGGAGCAGCGGGAGGCCCCTTCCCACCCACGTGGTTGGTGACGACGGGCGGTGACTGCGGCCGCCGCAGCAGGGGGGACATGCTGCGCCGCCTCTTCAGCGACGCCGGCGTGTTGGGCTCCCCGGGGCGCTTGATCTTGTTCTGGGGCCCAGCCACAAACTCATCGGCTTCATCTATCATCATACCCTGAAAAGAAAGTAATAATTTAAGTAACAGTACAGAACAGCAACTGTTTCACCAATCCACTGATGAGCTGAGTCCCTCTGTGCTCAGATTCAAGTGGCTTACAGAACACTTGACAGCTCTCAGAACAGAGATACCGAAGGCAACCAGAGAGAGCCCAGTGCCACTCTGTAAACCAGCACAATTCTGTACACATTCCTCCTGGACCACATGGGAGACATCCTTCCTTTCCACAGGCTAGCACTATATTGTAGTTGTGGGGGAGAAATTCTACTCACAAATTATTTCAAGCTGTGTTAAATATAAAGGCACAGCAGGCAGCAAGACCCCCCCCTACCTTCTTATCCTGTTTAAATGGATTGCCAAATGTATGAAGTCTTTTTGGTTGATCCGGGTCAATTTCCCGAAGAGGTGAAGGCATCATTTTCAGGTATTCCTGGTAATTTCCCATCTGAGCAACTGGAACACTATGAAGGCAGTCTGCAACAGAAAAGATATCTTAATTTAGTCTTAAAATTAAGGCAATACAAACTTCACACACCTCAACTTCAAGTGCTAGCATTTAAGAACTAGAACTGACTACTTCTTTTCATTACAGAGGAAGACCTGAAGACTATAATTGTGGAAATAAGCCTGGCAAGAGCTGAGCTTAACTGGCAGAAGAATAAAAAATAAGCAACTTTAATTTCTATGCTGACAGCTACATCTTTAGACCACCAGCACCTCATAAAAAACAAAGAGAGCTCCTCTCTGCCTTAAGCCCCCATCACTTTATAACACGTCTGCTGAACTCTGGTGAATGTGAAAGCTCTCCCATGAAACTTATTTTTAAATTTCAAAGCAAGCATGACATCTTGCATGACAGAAGGCAAAAATTTCCTTCCTTCCCCTTCAGACTCAAGAAAAGGACATTGTCTGACTCAGCAAGAGATGCAATGGCCACTTCTGCTCCCACACCAGAGACAAAAAACACTGCCTTAAGGAAATAACAAAAATAGCTGTATTCTCTTCAAACTATTAATGAATAACTGTGACTCCTTACCTTCATCCTGCCCCAAGATAAGCCTGTGGGTTTTCAGAAGATTGGTTCTCATTCTTGTTAGCTGGTCTAGAAGACTGCGACGAGGAATATCATATGCATTTCTGAATGCCTGTGGCTTCAAATCCTAGTTTTGTAAAAAAATAAGTAACTTTCAGTTAATCCATCAGTTCTCATGCATGGAGAAATTCCACTATGAACTGTAATAACACTAACTATTAAAAAATGTTCTTAAGTAAGTTTAGACCTTTGTAACTGGCTACAAGAAGCTCAGTGGCTGTCTTTTCAACATGACCTTATTAAGCATTAGTGCCCTCAGCTCCATTAAGAGTAAGCATGTTAATTCGTGGATGAACAACAATAGATGTCTTTTGCAGAGACTGGCACTTAAAGCATAGTAATTTTTGTTTACTACCGTGGGGATTTCAAATAGTGTCCTTAAATCAAGTGCAAAAAAATTGCATTTATTCTTCTCCCTCTTTACATCTATGCTGTACTCATCCCAGTTCAGTGAAGGTATTTCCTTCTACACTAAGTCCACAGAAGTTACCCATTTAAAACAGATGAGATTAACTGCTTAGTCATGCAAGATCACAGTGCTGTTTACCTTGTTTAAAAGTCCTATGTGGAATCCAGCAAATTCTTTAACATTTATTTCCGACAGTCTCAGTGGAGATTCCCCAGTGATCCCTTGCAGCAGTTGTTTAAAATCCCTACTGTGTACCAAGGAGAGGCCACTGGAGTGATTTTTCACTTTTATTCCAATTTCTTGTGGAACTTTCTTACCCACTGAACCTATTATCCGTTCCGATTCTATTTTTGTCTAAAATGGAATCACACCGTGAGTTAAAGAATCAGCAGGCACTGCACATTTCCAGTACAAAACACACAGTACATTAGCAGAATTAAACTACAAATTTAGCTCCCAACTACCTACCCAGGGATATATTGGATTACATAGATTAAATCTCAAGCATAAAGAAATCCTAATGTGCTAGCATATGGAAAAATATTTAGCCAGTGTATCTAAATTTATATGCCAGTAGGAGGTCTGTGAATATCCCTGATTTTGCTGCAAATCTGTGACTCTCTTGTGTCCCTGAAGAACCATCTTTAAAGGAAAAGAAAAAACAAAATGGAATGTAGGATGCCTTAGGTTACAATAAATTTGCATCTAAAACAACAGTATTATTCAGATATAGTAATATAATTTCAGTTTATTTTTGAAGCAACCTATGAACTAAGGTTTGCCCTGTATGTTTGTAACAATATAAGGGAGAAAAGTTGTAAAAGAAATCTGTTTTATGAGTCAATTTCTAAAAATGTATCACTTCTCCAATTAGCACAGATTTCTTATTATAGCTACTGAGAATTTTACTGTATTAAGCTCTAACTGTATTCAGAGTTAAGGTTTTTTTACCCACTAGCCTCCAAAGAAAAAAAAAACACCCAACCAACCAAAACCCCAAAACCCACTGTGATTGCAACCCACTTCCCCCAGATCTCCTCTGCAGAGTTTGCTTCATTATCTGTGGGAAACTGAATTAAGGACAGCAGGAGCACAGCAGAATTCTGGAATTGCCTGTGCCTGAACAGGAGTTTATAATGCATTCCACACATTCAAACTGTTCCATGTGCTGAGAACGCCTGTGAGAGCCACAGCAGCCATCTCGAGTCATTTCAACTCCATAGTGCAGATAAATAATATGAATTTGCATATCATTAGATTACCAAAATACCACAGGAAGTTTTATGTCTAGTAGATGCTCAGTCATTCAGAGGCTTTGGGACGTATTTTGTGCATTCTTTAAGGCGGAGGATTTTTTCTTTGTCATTTTAAAGGCTGCACTGCTTCCCCGCTGCCTTCTAGATATTGAACTACTGCTGTAAGAGCCCCTCATGCCAAGAAGGAAGAGCTTCCAGGCCCTTACACCTGGAATAGCAGTCTCGGCAAAAAGATATGTAAGACTATTTCCCACCAGGTCACACTTAACACATAGAATGACTTTGACCTGAAGGAGCCAGGAACCTCAGATATAAAGCTTGAACTATGATTTTACTCCCCACGGACAAGAACACTTTTTTTTTTAAAAATACACATTGCCAAGGGACATGTAGAAATAAACACGAGACTGAAAGCAAGCCTCTGACTTCAGCTGTGAAGAACAATGGCAAGAGCAGCCATAAATCCAATTAGTGATTATCTTTGGAGTTTAAAGTCTAGCAGACATTTAAAGTATAGCTTAAGAGGTTTCCTTTGCATTCCTCTCCACCACTTACAGAAGGCACAATCACTGGCTACAGAATCACACTGGATTCATCCATATTTGCAGTGGAAATGCTCACCAATCTTCAATTATAATTATGTGCTGCACATCCATATGAACTCCCACAGGGATTAGCTGCTTTATAATGAGATTACCACAAACTAAATAATCAACGCACTTCTAATTGCAAAGGTTTTATCAATACTACCTGTTGGCTGAGTTTTTTAAGGTAAGAGATAACACTGTAACTAAGTCCACAATCTAAATTATCTGATATCAGATTTGGAGCTCCCATCATCCTTAGGGCTTTCTTTAATGGCTATAAGGAAAACAAAATACACAATAGTAAGAGAATAAATATTTAAAAAAGAAATTTATAAGCTCAATTATAGGAAGCTAAGGCACATAGATTAGTGCTCTAGCTTTTCCACTTTTGGCCACTAAAATTCAAGTCTATTCAGATAACATGTGACATGAGTTTGGTGTCTAACTAGCTCACAATGGACATTATGCCACATCGCCAAGACACCACACAGCGTGGTGCCGCTGGCAATTTCCACTCAAAGGCTTAGGTCCAGAATAGCCGGGATGATGCAAGTCCATATTGAGGTGCATTGTCCAAGCTACACGTAAAAGGTGACACAGTGCCTCCCCCCAGCCTTCATTTGGCCCAGTCAGTATCAGCTTCCCAAGTTCTAGCATTTCACCCACATTAATAAACAAACTAATCTGCATTTTCCTTATCCAATTACAAAAATAATGCCAAATTTGATTTCTCTGAACGTTCTGAAGTATTTTTGATCAAAACTCATTTAATATTTAATGATCAGAAAACATATTTAGTAAACACTTAAGATATTAACATAACTGCTACTACTTAGTATTTCTACAAATTTTTTTAATTCTTAAAAATGTTTGCTCTAATCTACATACCTCTCAAAGGCAGAATGTTAACTACCTAAAATGCCATCATAATTATGTAAAAAAAAAATTTACTAGGAAGAGGTATGATGGAAAGGACTCTGGTCACACCAGCCATTATACCCCGGAGGATGAGATGAGAAGAGGAACATACCAGTAAGTAGTAAGGAGGCATCGATTTTAAGTAGTTGTCAAAAGCCTGTCGCCACTTCAGATTTGGCTTAAGTTTGTGAACCTTAAACAAGTCATCTGCAACAAGGAAAACAACAAAAGAAGGTGTCATTTATACAGTCCCAGACCTTTAGCTTTGTCCAAAATCGTGCCAGGTTTCCCCATTTTCTCCCTCCACCCATCTCCCAGTGGGGCTTCCCCCCAAAAACTGCTCTTAACCTTAGGTGTGAAGGATTGGGAATCCCCAGTCCTAGCTGCAGTAGGCAATCCAGAGCAAGTCCCCATTACAAGCAAACTTACAAGGTACACCAAACTTAAACACTGCACACAACTACCAGCAGCATGGAAGGTGCAACAGATCCACCTGTTAAGAGTTTCACCTCCCTTGCCTCTCTCTTGCACATCAGGGAGTCCCTGTATCTGATTAAATCAAACAACATTAATTTGGTTCAATTTCCATTTTCAAACCAGCTTTCTTCTGTTCAACCTGTATGATGAATTCTGGTCTCCGGTAAAAATATTCTTTGGCATCAAAGGGAAAGAATAAAAAAAATCCGATCAGGGAATCCTTCTGGCCAGCTCTGCTGACTTACTGCCAACAGCAGCAGCTGCAGCCAGCAGAGAAGGGGTTACCTCCAGCCACAACACCTGCCTCATGTCAGGGCAGCAAAGTCTCCCACAGGTATAGACAAGAGACAGAAATTAGCTACAAAAACTGCTGCCCTTAAAGAGAGGGGCAACCAGACATTTCTTTCCTTTGGATACTGTTTTAGAAGCACTTTGCTCACTACAGGTGTCCACCTGATCTTTCAGGAATCACTGAGGTGAAGTGTGGACCTATTTGCTGTGCACACCTTGAACTGTGACAGTGCTCTCTACACCAAACACAGCATCCTGCAATTTACCATCTGAAATTTTGAATTATCCACTGAAATAAAGGTTCTTCTTAGTAGTGTTGTAGCATGCTGGCAAAGTGAGGCTAATGGAAGGATATGCAGGTCTAGAGAAAGGGATGTCCAAAAATTAACTGGGGAGAGCTGCTGGAGACAGAGATGCACAGAAGAGGGTGTGCAAAAGACAGATGTAACAAGGGAATTGTTTTCTCCACACTGAATTTTCAGGAAGATAGATCTGGAGAAGAAAATTTAACTTGCATAGTACTCTGCACAAACTGAACAGATGTTATGATACTACTGCCCAAGTTCTCATAGACAACCCCCACTCAATTACAGGTGTGTTCCAATCTAAATGAATTCTGCATTACATATAAAAACCATACTACAGATGCTACTTCTTCTCTTCCCTGGCCTGAAGAAAGTGGGCTGGAGTTTAACAGGACGAATCAAAATTTCATTTGAAATCTCAATATACTTCAAGTTTAGAACTATTATCCAAAAGAACCTGGGATGATATCATGAATATGGCAAATATAAAATAACATCCATTCTTATCCCATAAACCTATTACCTTTTTGCAGCAAAATGCAAGTTAAACTACACCTCTCTGTCAAAACTCAACATTAAAAAAACCCTTAAAAAGCAAGATGTTCAGTGTTATAGTATGTCCTAATATTTTACTGTCTATGAGTTGGCTGAATACAGCTTGAGCCTTAAACCCCTTATCAGTACTCATCTCGCAGCACTTAGCGTCTCACTGCACTGTGAGGCTGTACCAGTAACTGCACACGGGCACTGTGACATGGCACAGCCACTCCTCAGCTCAGCCAGCTCTACTCCCAGACATCAAATGCAAAAGCACCTCCCTGATCGCTGCTATCAAAGAAAAAAGTTCTCAAACCTATGCAGAGCTTCAGCAAAGATTTGTCTGTTTAAAATTCGAGTCTCCCCACAGCACAAACTCACTGCAGGAGCTGCCACCCTCTCAGAAGGGTAGTAAACATAGCCACAAGTTTCAAAGACACCTTCACCATCAGCATCTTACCTGCCTCTAGCTCGAGAGTTTGAGACACACAC
This sequence comes from Aleadryas rufinucha, assembly GCA_013397815.1. Lineage (NCBI taxonomy): Eukaryota > Metazoa > Chordata > Aves > Passeriformes > Aleadryas > Aleadryas rufinucha. The sequence continues at coordinate 119,035 of VZTH01015469.1, read as the reverse complement.
TGTCAGCAGATTGCAACACAGGCACTTGAAAGGCACTTCTTCCCCTGTGCCCTGGGCTGCACGTGATGATTTATACAAATAAGCAAACTAACAACAATCCAGTTAACCATGTCTTTCACAGATTAAACCCCAAGCTTCTGTATATAAAAATCAGAAAGTATTGAAAAAATCCTCACATCGTTTAGTTTTAGTTCTACCTAATTATTTTCAGATACTAATTTCTGTATAGTCCAGAAATCTAGAATTAATGCAGAATTCTTTTTACTTCTGAACTCAGAGGGAGCTAAAAGCACTGTATAACTGGGAACATGGTATTAAAAACCATTAGGAAGAGGGCTGCAAGCTGCAACAAACTCAAGGTATCGGGTAAAACCATACAGACCAGTTAACTGAAAACTGTATTGCAGTCTTTATCCACTTCAGATTAATGTACAAAACAATCAAACTGTGACAAACAGGACAAAAATACACACCTTTAACACCCAGTACTATAGAAGGGGGCTGGATGCACCTTTTAAGATCAGTGAACAGTTAAGAAAAAATAGAGCATGAGAGAGAGAAGAGTCAGCAGGTAATTTCAGTAGTTCAACTGGAGCCTAAATTTTAACAGTTCATGCACCATGTAAACCAAAGTAAAACTTAACAGGTTTTTTTTTTTAAATCACCACTCGCATTAAATTCCACCTGAGCAAGTACACCACCATTCCCTGCTGACTCCTGTAATTCTACTATTTATGCACTAATAGATACAGTCCTCTATTCTAGGTAGTAAAGAATCATGATTCTACATTCACAGAAAACATTATCCTTCCCTGCAAATCATTTAGCCAAAAATAAGGCACTGCAATGGAAAATAGCTTCTATCATTAACCAAGAATGGTATTGTGCCACTGTTTCTCCAGTGACACAAATGTATCAAAATGTATTTGGCTCTCCCTCCCACAGCCACAGCACGCTGTGTACACACTGGTGAGAACACAGCCCTTAGTTCCCAAAATGTAAAATCCTTACTTACAGGTTCTCTCACAGAGCCTGTAAAAGCATCAAGGGAAACTGCCCATGCTGCAGTCCTTCACAGGCAGACATGTTCTAAATGCTCATCCTGTTTCATATTTAGACCCACAGAAAAAGGGTATTAACCACCTTCTCAAGGCACTTCTTGCATGGCTGTTTCACTGCTGCTTCTGCTGACACTCTCAATGAACAGTCACTCCTACTGCCCAGCAGTGCTTGCCCTCCCACCCATGCAGCTAAAAGCAGCCAAGGGAACATCTCAGGCAAGGCAGAAGCATTTAGAAATATACCTCATCTTTACTTAGCTCTCCCTAAAACCCCTCCTTCGACTTCTGCTTCATGAACTTGGCTGTACAAATGTTTTTAAACAGAACAGCACCTGAAGTACAACAGCTTTGCAACAATCCTTCAAGAGGAAATTCCTATCATCTGTGGCACAAGCATTCAGCATTGAAGCACGTCAGCATCTGCCTGCAAAAAGCTCTGCCTTCTGCAGCCTCCCACTGAACAGAAAGAACTGCACCCCACCTCCTCAGTTCCAGGAGCAAACCACCACCAAACTAGTCAGGACTTCTCTCTAGCTTTCTGAGAGCAAACTGGAGCTGCTCAGCTCCAACTGCACATCCCACATTATTAATCACCACTGGAACAGGACCAGACACCAGCGTTTTTGTCACACAACCAAACACAGTGCGGACTGTGAGGCTTCACTGTTTTATCAAGTCCTATTAATTGGCTCTTTTCCCTTACAAAGCTTCTGAACACATGCTCTGTAAGTTAAAAGCCAGGAGAAGCTAGAGCATTCCCAAATCCACTCTTGCAGAAACCAAGACATAAAATATAGGATGTGGTACAATTTACCTCCTTCAGCCATGGACCATTACAGCTTGTTTCAGTTTGCTCAAGTATCACCTGCAAGCTGCCTCATCCCTACCTATCTTACCTGTTTTTAGGGCTGTCTTACACTATTTTTCGGACAAGAACACACAACTTCCCTTGCTCAGGAATGGGGAACTTTCCCTTCCTCAGGAGGAAAACAAAAATGCAAGCAAAAAAATTCATAAGCATCTTACTAACTGTTTATAAGGTTGAACACATTTGATAATACAGCACAAATATACAGCTGTAAAGTGGTTTTGTCTTTGAGTCACCAGAAGGAACAGAGATAGATTATCCATGGTACTGTCCCAACCAGTCCTCCAAGACAATATTCTATCGGTAGCACAGGAGCCGCTAGAACCGCACTGATGCACCAATATGGGAGGTAGTGGCTGAATGGAGCAGACTTCTCCTGGTCTTGGGAGTTCTCACATCCTTTTAAATCTGGGTGACAGTAACGAAAAATTGGGTTTTACACACTCAAATCAGTCCTCTGCTGAACCATCAGTATCCACTACTGGTATGTGTGAAGCGAGACACAGGGGGGGTGCTCCCACCTACCTACAGAGCCCAATACAGTCAGTATTATTAAAAACATCTACAAATAATTTACCAGATATGCTGCTTATCATCTCACTCATTTTCTGTACTACTAAGTAGAAAAGGGCCCATATCTACTTTTGTGTTGAATGTATATTCCACCAAGCCTTAGAGACCAAAGATAAACAAAGTCCTAGTAGGAGATCTGAAGGTAACACTGTGTGTTTGTGTGAACAATATGGAATGCATGGGATTCGTGCCCCCAAGAAAACATCTGCTTTACAACTCAGGCAATGTGGAACCTCTGCACTTTCCTCTAAAGAGCCTTCGGAAATGTAAGAAGTGGGATTACCAGGTGAGTAAACTGCAGAATAGTGCTACACACACTGGAAAGTGCCTTTCCTCAAAGAGAAGGAAGAGCTTTACACCCCTGTAAAAAAAAGGCAGGGGGAAGACAAGAGCCGACACAAAAAACACAGCAGAACTGCAACTGTCAACATCAAAATGAACAGGGAAATTAATTTAGGATCAGTGATGGCTTTTCAGCTAGTGGATCTGCTGCAGTATTTCAGGAACCACAAAGTCACAGAAACTCTCACCCTCCTTGCACACTTTGAGACAGTTATCAGGCTACATAGATAACTATAAAAAACACATTATCAGCAAGCACAAGTTTCTTATTTTTTGGTTATGACCAGGATTATGAAAAAGCATTCCTGAATTGTATTCTGTTCTTTTTTTCCTAGAAATGAATGGAAAAATCCTGTGTAAGACAGTAAGACTCAATGTTAATTCTTTAGATCACTGTTCTTCTGCATCACTAAACACACCCACAAAAACTAGAACAAAAAAGCCTTACAGCATCTGCAACTGAAAGAGTTAGCGGCACCCTGGAAACTCCTCTCTGCCATTACGTTTATGCCAGATCCCTACCAACCACAATTACTGTGGCAGTTACTCACACGGCACCTTTTCATATCATCTTTCCTTAGAAAGTAATTTCATTGTGGGAGTAAAAAAGCAAAACCAAAACTTGGTCCTCTGGGCAGGAAAGAAATGCAGACTGTTCCACTGCTTAATTCCTTCTTACTGCTCTAAACTGCATTAGGGAAATCCCTCTTCCCAACACCCGTGACAAATACTGCATCTCATCTTCCAGTAAAAAATAAGCTGCTACAAGAGCAACTGCAAAACCTGGATACACCACACCCTAAATGAGGGAAAAGAATGGAGGTTGACGCTTACTCCAGGTTAAGGAAGAGGCTACGTGTCTAGGAGGTGAACAGCATCAAACATGCACTGGAAGCAGGTAGCTCTCCTCCTCTGCTGGAGAGAAAAAAAGGGAGAGGGGGTATGAAAATCCTCTCCTCCCAAAGTATGTTAAAAGAGTTTGCAACATTCTCTACTCTCTGATCTCCATTATTTTATAACGTCTCAAACTAAGGCAGAACACCATTATTGTTTTGCTTTTACTCTGAAGCAGCTGCACTGGCAGTCCAATGCAGATGTGTTACCTACCTAACAATGGAAGTAAAACAGGATAGTTGTAAGGCATCACAAAGAGGTTTACACAGGTTAAAGTAGTGCTTGCTTTTAAATACCCAAACGGGTGGCCAAGTTCGCTGTATTTTCCACTGCTACTCACAAATACCTGACAAAGAATAAGAGAGATCACTGTATTAGAATGAAGAACGTGAAGAATATTAAGCATGGGGCATTTAAAAATTCAAATCAATCTGAACCCAATTGCATTAAGACAGTAAATTATTAAGAACAGACAAATCTGAACACATCAGGGTGAGTATGGGCTTACATTCCCTAGTCACAAAACTGAAACATGCAACATTTAGTGTACACCCAGTGAGTGTGGAAATGCTCTTCACAGAGTAATCTTTACTGCTTTAGTGAAACTACTGTGAAGTGATGCCCAGAAGAGTTTTTGCAATGATTTAGAATAGGTTAGGGTACATCTGTTGAAGGAATGTTAAATAAACAAGCTATTTGAAATCAGTCTGCTGACTCAAAAATAGCACCACTAGTATTTGCAACACTGAAAAAAAGAAATGCAAAACGTTTTTAAGCATAGAAATTAAACAAAACAAACAATCACTCAAGAAATGTCTTGATTATGCCCAGTGCCAACATTCTTAAAATTGACTTTCTTTTTTGAAATGCACATATATGAGGGTATTAACCCTGAAAAGCAATACATGTAAACAGTATTTCAACAGGATAAAAATGGTAGATATCCTTGACTGAGGCAAGCAAAGTAACACACATCTAAGTCAAAAATAGTTTTCCTAGAAAAAATAAACCTTGCAGCAAACAGCAAGTGGTTTTCCTCCATTTTTTCAGGGCATAAGGAACTGGGTTTGTTACATGGTTTCTATGACAATGAGCCTATTTCTCTGATTTGTAAGGGTCTGATGTGTAGCTGGGAGAAAAGCAGTCTTTGAAAAACAGCAGAGTAATTTTAGTAACTCAGGCAAATAATGTACCTCTGAATGCTTAAAGGACATTTTTGAAATTATTTTTTTTAAAGTAACTTTAATATTTCTTCTGAATATGCATGTCATATTTTCAACTAAGTTGTAGTGTTTATTAGGGATACAAAAACAGACACACCTCCAAATTCACCTTTCCAGCTAAAGTATCATACTAAGCATACTCCTGGCGTACACAGTAAGGTACTATTTAAAAGAACACCACTAAGAAGGGAGCCTTATTTTACAGAGGACACACAAACTGATAAAAAATTACAAAAGGAGCATGTGACAAAGGATTTCAGCAACAGAACTTCAACCTCTTCAAGGCCAGTCTAGTCAACAGGATCAACAGCTTCCATTCATTTCCCATTAGCAGCTTCAACCATCTAGTGAAAATGATTTGCAGCTGCTCATTAGGTAACATGATGGAAACTAGTGGTGGGTTTTCCCTGTAAGTAAATGGAAGCCTACAGAGAATTTTAATTTAGCCAGAAATGGAACCTGGGGGACGTATTTCTCAGCAAAATGAGACGGACCTAGAAAGAGAATTAAATGAGATTACAAAGCCTGTGGAAGGAACACTCATTCTGACTCCTGATAATTCTCTTAGAAAGGAGGTAAGTGAAACCTTGACATGGTTCTTCTCATCTGCTGAAGAGTTCGAACGAGACCCCAATTCTCCAGGCTTCCAAAGACTGAAGTACCTCAGATTACCCATTACATTTCTAGAATCAAATAAAGGGTAAGTACCTGCCAGCAGGTATGGGGAGACTTTCGTTCCAGGATGTACTGGGTGAGGGGTGAAGGCTCAAGCTCATACTTGTCAAAAGGAAGCTTGTCTATGACCATGGGCTCACAATCCACACAGGAGAACCTCACCACGGGGTGAGCTGTGCGCGGAGGCTGAAAGGGGGAAAAAGGGTATCAATTTTCACATATTTACAGTAAAAAAACCAATTCTCTTAAAACATCCTAAAGTGGGTATTTTACTATTCTGCAAGTCTTAAAACACTCAGTTTCCACAGCATTCCTTCAAAGAGAAGAAAATACAAGCTCCCATAACAGAATATAGATTAACTAAATATTTCTCTAACTGAAAAAAAATGCTCATACACTGATACATTCTTCCCACCAACTGAAAAACACAGTTAATATGCCACTATTTATCTTGATTATTAAAAAGCCTTCATGTCAGTCAGGCTACAACAACAGAGAGGTTTAAAGGAAACTTCAACTTTTCTTCCCAGCTTGATGGTCACAGAAAAACAGATGTGAGACTGCACTCCATTCCCAAAGAATCTCGAAGAACTCTACAAATCTCTGGGGTTTTTTTCCCCTCTTTAATCAGGAGGTGGGAACAAGGGGAATGGACAGACAGTACCTTGTGCACTTGCAAAGTGCAGGAATAGAACATGCCTAACAAAAGAGAGATGTTTAGAAAGGCTAGTAAGGCATGCCAAATGTATGATCATTTCAGTAAGAAAAGGAGACATTAATACTGTTTTCTCCTCATTTTCTGCAGGGAGTAGCTCTTCTGTTTCAGTTTTAGTTCTTCCTGCTAGTGAAAGAAGAGTCCACACATGAAGTAACACGAAGGAAAAAAACCTATTGCTGAGCTTTCAAAAACAAATACTCCTTTTTCCATGTAAATGGATTTTATAAAGTTTTGATGAAAATGTAATAGGCTCACTATGATATGTGAGACGTGAAGTAACTCACAGTTCAATTTTATAACCTTTAAAAACCATTCAAAGAATTAACTAACCATATACATGGAAGTGGACTTTCTGGATACAAGAAATGTCACAGGTTACAGTATCCACATTAGATTATACACCTCTGTTAAAAACAGTTTTACCCTTTTAAAACAAAGTCACATTATATTATAAATAGAGAAAGTAGAAACTACTCTATCCATTATCTATTTTCAGTCTGTTCAACTATTAGTATAGAATCTTTTTGCAGTTCTTATTTTACTTACCAGTGTTGGTGAATTCTGATCAGGCCAAAAAGATTCTGGGATTGGCCAATGCCCCACAGGAACACCCGTTTTAGGGTTAGGCCGTACATAAATGAGTTTATGACAACTATGCCACGGCTGAGAAGCAAATGAATTGATGGGCCTGGATGAATCAACAAGTCCATCTAAAATTTAAACAAAGCAAAATAACAAACAAAAAGAAAATGAAAAGCTACATGCATGCATTTGTCTGCTAGCAAAATTTCTGTATTAGCAGCCAGTAAGGCATTTCATTACTATTGTTCCAAAGACATACAGATCTTTACACCAGAGGCTGAAATAATCTATGTATCCAGGTGTATCACAGAATCATCTGAGAAACAACTACAACATTTGCCCTGATCTCCCGTCTGCTCCCGTGGCACAGCCATTACACAGTGAGTGCAGCAAGGCATACTCACATATTATGGAAAATGTATTTGCCTAAGCTCAGTGTCTGAGACAGCTCCCACAGGCAGCACCAAGCTACTGCTGCTGGTTCTGCTGCACCTGGAAAGGCTGAGAATTGGCATTTACATTTCTACGTGGGCTGCAATGCTCACTGACTGATGCTGCCACTAGTGGAAACTGAAAGAGCAATATTTCTTGGAGAAGTTGGATGCATCTTGCAGGAGGCAGCTTTTGCCAGATTTTTAATTACAACCATTCACAGATCACTTAAACCCCACAGCCTGCTGAAAAGGCCAGTTTTCCTCGCCAGCCCACCGTAGTGCACCAGCACAGACACCCCTGCATGCTGAGGACAGAGAACTTTTTAGCACTACAGATGTAACCCTTAGTTTTCAAAGACTGCTTGTCAAAGCAAACAGCACAGTGGAGATCACCCACTTAAACAATCTTCTCTGTTTTAAAAAGATTTTACAATACTAGTTTTCTTTGCTTTAGAGAACTGGCCAGTAATATTGTGGAAACCATATTTCAGTGATACATCAGTTTGGTTTCTGTGCATTATAGAAACAATGATTTTTACAGCTTGGGTAAATTCTATCGTATTTCTCTCTAGTTGAGGACTTTCTCAATTCCCATACAGATGAAAAGTCTTGACATTTTTATACATTCATATCCACAGTCCATCACCATTCAAATGTGACAAAAATTAACAAACCCCTCCCCAAATTTCATCCGTCGTTTTGCTACATAGGAGAGAACATTTGAGCCACCACAGATATGGGAATTTGCTGCTATGCTGTCCAGCACAGGATTATGGGAAAGCCTTCCAATAAAATGACATTTAAATAAGCAAAAGGATAAAACAAACACAGAAAAAGCTGATTCCAGAATGAAAGCAAGAATAAAGCTGGCTTTGCTACAATGTTCAGGTGATGCTAAAAGTTAATATGTTTTCTGATATTCCAGGATCCTAACTTCCTAAATTGGAACTGCTCAGCCTCCTCCTCTTCCTTTAAGCCATGAACTTCTGCAAATCTGAAGAACTGCTTCACATTTGGAATGCAGTTTCCTCTTTCCTCTTATGCACTTGACTCACAGGGAGCAAAGTAATTCCTTGCTCTTTGTGCAGTTTTTCACTCGCAGCTAAGAACATTCACCAGAAACTTACTGTTCTGTGATCAATTAGCAGAATGAAAATGTACAGAAAATTAAGCATTGAGATTGCTTCAGAGATGTTTAAGTGTTTAAATACACTATTGCTAGATTTAATTATTTTAAGTACAGTCTTGACAACACTGTAATTCAAACTTAAATGCTTCCTGCAAACATTCACTTTCCTCAGCCATCCAAAAAGAGGTAAAAAGAGTGACACAGAGCCAGCCAGCACTAGATGATCCACAGAAGCATGTGCAGACATATGGCATCATTTAACTTAGCAAGGATCAAACTAACACTTGTAAAAGATGCATCCTGTACACTACAGGGAAAAGCTGGCAGGAAGGACATGGAGGATACTTAAGGACATTTACATACAAACAAAACATTGTTTTAAACATTAGGAGGAGGAAAAAACCCCAACAATCACTGTACCTTCTCCAATAGGAGCTGGGTCTGGTCCTGACTTCTCAAAGTTAATAACAACTCCACTTTGGACTTTTTGAACTAAAGATTCTAAACATTGATTCAACATTCTTTGTGTCCGAACGCAGTACGAACGACCTATGCAAGAGAGAAATTGCATGGGGAAATAGAAAAGTAAGTTTTGAGTTATCTTACTTAAGGAAGATGTTTTATTATCTAAGTCACACTGCCAAGGCTCGCAATTTTATCCAAAATAATAGCAACAAATTCTGTACAAGTTTATGTAAAAGGCAAAATACTTTGCAAATGCAATATAACCAAGAAAAAGCACCAAAACCCCACAACCTGCTCAGATTTTACTTGTTACTAAAAGAGGCAATTAAGGCTTCATCAGACTGGACCAAGGCCAAGTTTATAGAGGCCCTTAGGAAGGCCTGATGTCACCAAGACTCTGTAATCTATCTGCTTTTGTCTACCCAAACCTCCTCCTCCCACGCAACAATTTCTCCAAGAACCAATTAAAAAAAAATTCTGATCAACATATCAAGCAATAGGCTCCAGAATGAATGCTTTTAAGATTAAATTTAGCTTATCAGCCCTGCAGCAGAATTAACATCTCACTAATAGCAGTCTTGCTCAGTTCAACACTTAAATAAAAAAAATAAATTAAAAAACCCAAAACGAAACAAAAAAACACCCCACCAAACCTCATGATGAGCAAAGCCAACCTCCAGAATAACCAAAGGAATTTTCCAAAACCTCCTACTGCATTTAGAAAATGCTCTCACATCTAGATCTGAAATAGGAATGTTGCTTTACTTTAAAGTTCTCCTGTGCTACTGGAATCCAAGGAAGTACCGCATGGATTCACATGGACACTGAGTAATTCAGACAGAGAAAACAGGAAGAGGTGAAGGTGAATTAAAGGAAAAGAAATATTTCGAGGCAAATGCCAAACGTGAAGCAAAGCCAAAAAGCATCCAGTTACCTCCTGTAACCTCACACATCTGTGTGATAGCAGATTCATCAGTAGGCACACTCCCAAGCTGCTCTGGTTCAGCAGATGCAGCTCCTGGCAAACGCAGTACCAGAGCAAACAGCCTTTGATCCCAACGGAATGGTTCTTTGGTTAGTTCACTTCCAGGCAAAGGAGAATTCAACGGAAGATGAAGCTGGTAAAAAAAGATTTAAGAATATTTTCCTGTATTTGACAAACCATCTAAAAACGTCATATCCAAATTTATTCATTTATCTGTAGAAGACCCCATTTCTCTCCAACCCACTAATTTATCTGAAGTTCTCATCTCAGAACCCTTACAGAGTACGAATTTAGGGGCTGAGCACTGACAGGATAGCTGGTTTCTATTCTCTATAAGAACAGGTCAATGACGAAGAACCAATTAGCAGAGAACAACCAATTAATATTCATCTCAGCATAGCATCAACTTGCACAATCATAACTTGAAAGAACTTAATGCAAGTTTACCTCCTCTTGGACTCCAGCTGTATTTGTCAGTTTGTTTCCATCTGTGATGGTAATCAAAATAGATGGCTCCAAAAAGAACGGATTCCTTCCCTATAGACAAAAGCACAAGAATGCTAAGAGCAACCTTAACGCAGCTTAGAGGCTTGTATTTTTTGTCATTATAAAATAAACAGTAAGATAAGAAATCTTTCAAAATAATCCTGTAATCTTTTAAACAGGTATGTAACCACACAGAGCTACACAAGATGGGCTACACTTGTGTGTCTACAGTTGGGACCTTTATACTCTGCTTCTTTGTACTTCAGTAAGGAAAAAAATGCCAGCATTTTCTAGGGTGTTTTCAGTAGCCATAATAAGAAAAAAAGAGTTCTCAGTTCAAGCTACACAGAGCTATCCAATATTAAAAAAGAAGTTAAATGCAAAACCAAACTTTAACCACCAAAATCCCTCACCAACTACAATTTCAAAAAACATAGAAATATAAAAGACAGAAGACCATAAACAGATTTATTACCTGTCCATAATTGTCTATTCCAGACACTAATCTATTGAGATTTAACAAGTCAAATGATGACCTAAGTGCCTGACCAAGGGTTGTTAGTCCTGAAGCCTGAAGGTTTTTCAGTTCATTCATGAATGTTGCGTGGTTTTCCTTCCATCCAGCCTGTTACATAAAACAAAAAAGCTTATTAGTTATTCTAGCAGCAAACTGCAATCAACTGCAAGCTGGCATTTATGTCTCTTCCCAACAAAAATTAATTATATTCCTGATTAACGGATGCACCGCACCATTTACATGCTGCACACACCTAATCCAGGTATGCACAATTTGATGTGAAACGTGGTTACACCTACAATGGAAGACTCAAGAAACACACACACTGCCAAACACTAGAAAAACTTTGCTTTACGAGGAAAACTGCTGTAGAGATGATGCTGTTAATAGAAGTATTTGGATTTAGCATGTGAATATTTTTTTAGGAGAAACTACCCAGAAATGCAGCTGCCAAAGTAACAGCAAAGGTAAAACCAAGATAAAAGCAGCATAATGTCACTGCCTCTTCTGGCATATACCCATTCCCCTTTTGTCCTTCCTTCCATAAATTAAGGCTGGAAGGAAAGAAAGGAGTAGCTGCAAACACCGTATGTAAGATTCAAATCAATGTTTAGAGTGTCTTACTATCATCTGGCACTAGAGACATTCCCGCGCTCCACCAGGAATCCCAGCAACGTAAACATGAAAGGATCATTTCAGACAGCCTGACTTTTGCTGGGACAACCTCTGAGCAACACATCCTCCAGGTGAAGCAGGTTCTCCTCCCTGTGCACTGGCTTCAGCAGCAACCACCTGCTGACTGTGCCAAGCTGTGCAAGAACACGAGAGGACAGGATTTTCCTGTGCTTTTTAAAGCAGCTATATCCCATTGCCAACCTTTAGTACACACTGAGGGCTCTATAAATGGTCTTAGGATAGACATGTTCAGAGCCGTAAAACAATGTAAGAATTGAGTAGAAAGGACATGTGATGATCAATACTTCAGCTGAGTTGTCAAGCCTAAGGTGGGTGGGTTTCCTTGCAGAATGGAGAATTATCCTAAGATGATACAACAAAAGCATTTTGGTCAAGTTTAGCTCCCTTAACCAGTTCTTCAAGCTTGAGATTAATGCAAGGGATACAAGAGAAAAAACTCTTCAATGGGGCAAAGAAAGGAACAGACTTCCAGCAGGACTGGTTCAGCTTTATGATTGAACTGCCTTGGAAGCTCAAAAGAACCAGATAATTCTCAATAAAACACCATCAACACACACACACAACCACAACCTAAAATATAGCATCTCATCAGCAGTACCACAGCAACCTCCCACACCTGTGGTCAGCTCAAGGCAAAAATGAAGTGCAAGCACAGGGTCACTGTTTTGGAGTAGAAGTGACTTAGTTAATGGTATTTTTCCAGAGTGAAATAGCACCAAATCCCAACACGATGATTTGTCTTATTCCTAAAAAAGCTTCCCTTAAACAATTTAAGTGAACAATAACCAAAATTGTTTTGTCTGAATTCTATGGACCCTTAAATGTAGGTGAGATTGCTCCCTTTTGTCTTGCAGAAACAACCATCAATGAGTCCAGCTTCTTGGGAACAGCCAGGCTGGAGTTCAAAAAGTGTTTTCCAGCAAAGACCATTTGAGTTGCGTTGTTACAAAAGCACACGGGAGAACAAAACATTTATAAAGGAAACACTATTTCCAGTCTACTTTTCTTGATTTGAACTCCAATGAATTTAAGAGTATTCTTCATAAAATAAACAGCAAGAGTCTTCACTGATATTTGGAGATTCTGCTATTTTCCCGTTGTGAAAATGTTTGCTCAGCTTCCAGCTCTCTGTTTGATCTCACTGCAGCATGGTCAACTGCCTGCAAAATAAAATATGTACCATTTCCCCAGGCATAAGGAGGCAGGCTGAAGGTACAAGGAGCAGCTGATCACCAACGGTTGGCTGTCCAAGAAAACTATTTTTCATCTTACAGCTCTCATACGATCTTTAACGACAAAGCCAAGGAGAACTGTATCTTTGAAATAAACAGAGTAAAATGGACTAACTTCTCATTATGAGAACAACAGCAGCAAATTCAAGATTTCCATATCCAGCTCTAAATAAAAGTCTGATTAGTTAATGCATTACATTCTCTACCTTATCCTCAAAAAAAGATTCTTGAATCAAAAACACATCAATGACAAGAAGGTCTATTTCTGTGAAATGTTTTTCTCCAGAAAGACTCAAGCCAATGTATATACTGAAACATGTATTTCAGGGAAACTCTAGCCCCAAAGATGTCTGTACGTTCTCCTCTCCATATATACAGCAGGAATATTCTTAGGGCAAAACAGAGTCAAGTACCCAACACAGAGCAGATGCACAATGAATTCACGTTAAAGTGATTAAATAATAATTCTTCCTAAATTCAAAATACTGCCACTAACACTGCTTACAAAAAGAATCACTGGCTCTATTTGCCCCAGAAACACTAACGACCACAAAAACCCCCACCAAAACCCCACAACCTTAAAGAACCAAACACAAACATATTCCACAAAACTATGTATCCTCTACAGGTCAGTAACTAAGAAGTCAGAACTGAGTATTAGTTATTTCAGTTGTTTATGAACCAATTTGAACAGTAAGAGTAGTTTCTTCTAATCTTCAATATTACATTCTGACTTAGTCACTTTTATGCCCAGAATTTATTAATAGCAATCTGAGCAGCCTTTACCTTGCCAGTATGTTACTGGCCTTTCCTTTGATAATTCATACGAACAAATAATTTTAGACTCTAAAGACACACCAAAAGACTTTCAAAGATAGCTAGGAAAAAACAAGTACTAAAATCAAAAATCTCACCCTCTTTGCTTATGCCAATCAAAAATCTCACCCCCTTTGCTTATGCCAACAGGGAAAAATGCAGTGTCATTCGGCCTTCTGCAAGCTTTGGATACCATCCTACAAACCACCCAGAGATCTGGAAGCATCACAGCACTTTCCAGCTCCTGGCTTCGGCCTTTGCAAGCAAATCATGCTGACAAGAAATAACATACTTAAAACGTAACTTTTTTCTCGGGTGACTTAGTTTTCAGACAAATCCATGCCCTGCTCTATTTTACCACACAGCTATAGAAGTATTTCAGCTGCTTCAAGAAGCAGGTAAGGTCAAACCAGCTTATTTAGGCAGGAGAAAGGCCCAAATTAACAAGAATTCAAACACCAAGGTGAAAAGTCCAGCGAAGAAAAGGAGGCCTTATTTAGACCAACCAGAATCAGGACTAACTGAACATCAAAAGAACAGAGTTGAGCAGCAAAAGAAAATCTTGGTCAGAGCTGGTAGTTTAAAAAGACCTTCAAGACTTAAGACAAACAGAAGATTCTAGTTGCAAGAGACTAGAAAGAAAATCTTATAAAATGCTGTAGTGGGAGTTAAAAAACAAAACCAAACCATTCCACCCCACCTTTATCACATAAAAGGGAGTAGTACTGAAGTACAAGTAAAACAGTACCAAGTTTTGAATACGTGTAATACACATCTTGAAATCTCAGCTATACTCAGGTTTTGCTGGTCTTATTGTAGATTTTTTTTTATTAGTTCATTGTTGGTTTGTTCTGGCTTTGATTGGTGCTGTGTTTTTTTTCTTTTATTCTTTCCAACTATTACTTGGCACAGTTTGGTCAGTTGGTACAAAAAGGGGCAGAGCCAAAGGCTGGGCATTAGAGCACAAGAATTCCAGGTCCAAAGCAGTTCCCAGTTTCACCAGCTTCATGAAGTCCAGGGACATGGTGCTTTTGAGGCTACAAGTCTTCATCTTTAGGGCGTCTAATAAGCAATGCTGTAAGACTGACCTGTATAGCTTATTGTTCACTGGATTGCTTTCAGACCTGGTTCAAAAACTGCAACTTTACTAAAAATGATTTTCCAAGAAGACAATTTGCAATCCTGCATGACAATCACAACAGCCTGTGTTACAGTAAGTACTCAATATTTAGTCAAACATACAGATTTTTAAGAGTTCTGCTAATGTTTCCCTGGAAAGAACAACTGCATTTCAGATATTACAACTTAAGTATTTAAATTTCTCAATAATTCAAGTTATTATTAAATGCACCCATCTCAGGAAAACAGACTACCTCAGGACAACATGCCTGTGGCATCCTAGCTTGTCAGTGGCAATCATTTGGAAGAAGTAAGATAAGAAAAAAAATCCAGCTGCTGAAATCTGAAACCACTCCTGCTATGGAATTTCCAAGTACTGTAGGAAGACAGTGAAACCAGCAGAGCATTCTGCCTCCCAAATCACCAGAATGATTCATTTTTAAATTACCTTTCTGTTCACTGGTGACTGTACACATGATCATAACTCAGACCTGCTCACGTCTGAGCCAAAGTCAAGCAGGTGTTTCTTTTGTACAGAAGTGAATTATTCTTTTCAACACTCTAAAATGCAAGGGGCTGCTTCCCAAATGCCAAAGTATCTTCACCTCTTTGTAATCTCCTGAACCCAGCCCCAGCACTGCTCAGTGGGTTCTGAAGCAGGGATTAACCTCCTACGTAGCCCTGAGCTTCCCTGACTGAGCTTCAGCAACTTTGGGATAGGAGTTTTAGCAAGCAAAGACTGTCTTGGTCATCCCAGTTCTGCTACAATAAAACTCAGCAAACAGGGAGAGGGAGAGGTGCTAGCACCATGTGTCCCCCTGCCCATGAAGGACAGGGTAAGGCTGCTTGTCAGTACACAACAGCCAATGCCCACACTACCCCCATGTGTTTTATTTGTTGTTCAAAGATTTGTTAGCTAAAAATAGCACACAGGAGAAGAAAGGCACTGACTACACTATGAACATAATACATACTTTTATTTAACATTTTTCATGTCCTAAAATAATTCAAAATCATATGACCTCCTAATCACCTACTAATTTCATCCTCAGAAATATTTGTCCATGCATATGGGGCAGAAAAACAGCTCTAAGAGACACTTACAGACATTGACTCCCCTCCAAATACTTATGAATGTCATTTTTGAGGCAACAGAGCTCTCAGGTTTTCCATCCCTTTGGCTGCAGGAGAACTCTTCTCTCGTTTCAGCACCTCTACTCTCTAGTTTGTTCCATGGAACACACCAGTCCTGTCACTGCACAGCATCAAACAGCCCTTAGCAAAGAAACTCACAAGATCAATTCTTTTTTGTTCTTGGCACAGGAGAGCAGCACAGCACCCACCTCCCATATCTGAGATCAGCACACCTCCAGCACAGAACGATCCTGGCACACAGGTCTGAAATCGGCTTATCACTGGGGCGGTGCTGAATGCAGGGAGCAGCCAGGGCTCACCGGTGGCTCCAGCAGGTGTACACTGCTGTCTGCTGTGAGACCTGCCTAACAAAGACCCTCCTGCTCAGTTCTCATCTGAGGAGTATTTTAGCAGGTAACCAATTCACAGGTTTAAACTACTCCCTCGATAATCCCACAGAGCAGTCAAGTACAGCAGAGTCTACAAAAGCATCACTTGGTAAGGAGCATCACTCTTTACATGAGAGCTAGCGAGCACTGGGTCAGAGCGTTATGGCTAAGTATTGTGAATAGTAAGTTAATTGTTTCTTTCTGTAAAGTTATTTCTGCTGCTTTTGTAGGATGCTCAAACTGAAAACTATCCATCAAAAGTGCTTCTTTAAATCCAGAGGGGACTTTTTTAAAATTTAGTTTTTTAAAAAGCACTTAAATTCCAGTCAAATAAAACATCACAGAAGTTTAATATACAAAAAATGTCTCCAAGAAACCACAGAAGCACAAACTGCTTTAAAACATCTTTAGAAAAAAATCACATCTTAAAAAAAGGAAGACACTGGAGTAGATGATTCCTTTGATCCCACACAGCTGATACACCGACACCAGATTTTTGGCAGAAAGCTGTCACTTTGCACACCCCTCTATCTCCCTCCAGCTCCAGGCACCACAATTCTTCCTTTTTCTCTGGGACACACTATATACCTTGATAACACATAATCTCTCCTCCCCTCACCCACCACACTGTTTTTCCCTACACAGCTGGAAACAGTGCGGGGAAGGTGTCATGCAGCTCCAGGCCCGCGGGCAGTGCACACAGACAGGGCAGCCGTCCCTTGGGAGACAACAGCCACACTACAGCCCCTCCTGGACACTCACTTCCCCTCAAAGCAATCCAGACCCTGCACTCCAAGGAAGGGCTGCAGTGTGAACTGAGATGCCCAGGAGACCCCCTTCAGTTGCACATTTCCAAGCTGAACTCTCCTGTACCTGCACCCATCAGATTAAAAAACTTCTAAAGACAGATCGAGACAGTTGGTTTTCTAAAGCACATTAGTGAACGTGAACAAGATCAAAACTGCATTCTAGCACAGTATGTAAGAGCCAGTTTTTATTACAGGCAGTCAGCTACACAGAAAAATATTTCCTCTTGTATAGAAAGGAGTATTTCCCCAGGAAACCTTAAAATAAAAAAACCGAAAGAAACAAGCTCAAACTTACACCATGCGGTTCACTGTCCTTTCAAGATTACTTCACCATTAAATAAGATGTAGAAATGCTCTTCCTTCAAGAAGAATTCAAGATATTTATGTAAGAACAACTCACACCATCTTTAAGCCCAGCATCCCTGCAAAACACTAGCAGAGAGGTTCTTCAGCTCCAGTTACAAAATGAGTACTGAGGCCTTTTGTTAATATCAGAATTTAAAGAGAAGCAGCACCTTCTCCTGCAGGAATGCCAAATGTACATGCTGTATGAACAGCTCAAAGCTGGAAACTGCTTGGAACCAAGGGATAATAATCAGTTCCAAGCAGCAAGAAAAAAGCCTACACTACTTTTTTATTTATTACCTGCTGCTTCTGCTTCAATCCATCTCTGGATTTAGCTTTTTGGTCAACAGTATTTCATGTATTTTGACAGTTACTGCACTTTTTCCTGCACAAGGATAAAAGGAAACACATGAAGAAAGGAAAGTATAAATACCAAAGAGATCACGGTATCACCCTGTTCCAAAAAGCATTCTTACTTAAACAGAAAAACACTATCCAGTTAAAAAAGCACCTGTTTCTGAGGAACACTCAAGAAGCCAGGATATTTCAGTACAGAGCTGAACCAGAAGAAGCTACATTTCACGTAACAGCTTGATGGAGAGGGAACACAGAAGTAGTAATCAGTTTGCAGCATTAGCACAGTAAGCATAACAAGAGGCTCCATGCTCCTGTTCAGCAGCATAGCAGTCATTTCAGAAATACCATTATAGGTGCATCTTATCCAAACACTGTAGAGAGGGCAACTGCTAAAATGTGGAGGTTTCAATCAAACGTTTTCAGCTGCTCACAGCGCCTATTGCTCTTTCAGCCTATCAAATATGCTTTCAATACCAGCCAGCCCCAGCTCTGTCCTTCTCCTGGTCCCTTCCTACACTCAGCATGGCTGGAAAAGTTGCAAGGAATAAAGGCAACAGCTAAGAGATTACAGAGTAGGTGCTATCAGCACAAGGGATTCTCCACTGCACATTTCTGGAAATGAAGTGGAAGAGCATTACTGATGATACTCTAGCTTTACAGTCCAGAGCTGAAACAACGCAATATGACTCATGTTTATTTTGAGAACTGCCACATTCCTTCTTCCTTCCTTTCAAAAGCACATCACAGAACTAGAGCAGCACACCAAGGTGCTACAGGTATTGCAAATTTACTTTGAAACTCAAGAAGGTAAATCTAGAAGAAGTCATCTAAACAACAGCTTTCCTCAATTCATGTCTGAAGTGCTGTTCAAGGCACTGCTGAGGAAAATAAATACTTTAGATGACCATTAAATTCATATACTCACTGAAATTATCAACTAGCCAGCCTAGCAAATAACTTCATCTTCACCCTGATACAGCCAAAAATACATTGATAGCCCTAGGAGCATTACTATTGGTCAGATTTTTATTTCAGCTGATAGCAAGGCTGGATTTCTTTATAATGCAAGAGTCATCTTGATCAAAAGTAACTACCTGACTGTAAGCTCTTTTGATTAGAGAAGGCTCCCCCAGGCCAGGCCCTCCGAGTGCAGGGCACATGGTCCCGATCCAGCCCTCCGGTCCCACCACATTCCAGCCTGGGAGCACCATCGGGAGGCCTGGCAGCAGCTAAAGGCACCAAGTGTTCTGCCTCAACAGATGCACATTCTCCCACAAAGCACAGCTTAACTTTTTTTTAATCAAAACTCACTGGCTGCACCATTAACACACTATGAAGACCAGTGCTAATGCATTATTCTCACTTAGAAGCAGAGCATGGCAACACCAGCTTAAACACACTGTAGATCTTTGTTTTCTGTCCAATTAATTGCTCGACAACATCCATTTTACCAAGATTCTTACTTTTTTAAATACTATTTCACACGTTTAAGATTTTAAAAGCATCTGTGAGAACACAGGCACATCAACAATTGCCTTATCTCTAAAAAGCAAAATTAAGGAATTCTGAACTGTTAGTTTTTTTAGTCTAGAAAAATACTAAACAAATCTAGTGCTGCTTATCCTAAAATTTGCATAGATGCATAAGGAAAGAATCTTAACTGGGTAAATTGTGAGATAGAAAATTATAAACAATAAAAATAATAATAATAGTTATTTTAAAATAAAACAAGACTTGTTTACTTATCTGACAATAAGAAGTTTAAGTTTCAGAGATCCTGGTCAATCTCAGTTCTTACACCAAAAGAAATTTTGTCTTTTCAATACTCTGCAGAGTGAATACACAGATCAATACAAGTCTATGGGCAACTACAGATTCTGATCTGCACAATAACAGTCTCTTTACAAAAACGTACTTTTTCCTTGGCACCTTCCTAAAACCTCGACCCTAGAACATGCTGCTTACAACTGAAATCGACTGCTATGTTGTTTTCTAACTATCCTGAAATTAGCCAGAAAAAATACAAAGCAAAAAAATTCCTTTAAATTACTGCCTGCTATATTTTTAGGGGGTGTAAAAGCACAAGAGTTACATTATTAAGAGGTACATTATAAGAATAAAGTTTAAGAAAGAAGAAAATATTCTAAGACTCAGTCTACAAGAGTGCATTACTTAAGTAACAATCTGCATTTAAAATTCAGAACAGCACCAACTCTCCATTGGCTTTGTTTGTTTGTTTTTTGGTTTTGTTTTGGGTTTTTTTTGGTAGCCTATGTTATTAAGTAAAATCAAGGATACAGGCATTCAAAATATGGACAGTGAAGAGAATCACTAAGGCTGAAGCCATCTGGAACCTTCTGACAGGGCCCTTGGAGTTGCACTGCTCCCCCCTCCAAAAGCACTCAGCTCCAGAACACAGGTCACACGGTACAGGACATGCTTTTTCCCACTGGATCCCAACTGCCTGAGGCATGAGAACACTGTAGGAGACAGCACTAAGTTACATCTTTTCTAGATCACAACAAGCTCAAAATATCATTGTTGCACCACCACTGCAAATCACAGTTCCTCCTGGCAAGCTGTTATAACAATATTCAAGGGTGAACAGGGTAGAAGCGTCTGCAATCTTAATTACCTTTTTCCACTGTTAAAATGTGAGCCAGTCAGCACTTAATACTATATTAGTTCCCATCAAGTTTAAAAAGAATGAATGCCCATTCTCACAGTATCCCATATGTACTTCGTGCATGTTCTTAGCCACACCACACAGCCAGGGTACAATGCCCAAGCCTTCTTACATATATATACACCAACAGAAAAAGAAAAACACCTCGTAAGTGAAACTCAAATAATAACAGCAGAAAAGAAGAGACAGACCATAAAGATTCCATGTGGCAAGAACCACCAACTTCACAAAGCACCTTCCTCCTTACAGAACATCTCACTACACAAATACAACTAGGGAGACCCAACTCAACTGTTTGATTCCACATTTTAAGCTTCTATTTCTAAAATAAAAGCGACCTTTGCACTGAGGATGAGTTAAGCCTCTTAATGCAAACATATCTACTTTTGTCTAGTTTATCCTGTAGTCTTAAGGGCTTACATCTTTGAATGTGTCCAAGCCCAAATAAAGAACCAAATAAATAATGAAAATATAAATTGCTATAGTGGCTATGAACAACAGATGACCATTCAAGGCCTCTAGTATCTCATCTATTGTACATTACAAGGCAGAAACTCACCTCAGATGAAAAAGCAAGCTTTTACACTGCAGATTCCTGTAGGAGCAGAACCACCTAAAATATTTTCATTAAGAATCAACCTAGCAACACACACTCGCCCTTCCGTGAAGACAGGCAGCAGGTGAAAGGACAAGTTCAAATATTTAACTACTTCAAAATTTTAATAATAAAAAGGACAGCTAAGCAGGGTTCAGTCCCTCATATCTATCAAGAAGTTAATTTCTGAACTGTACTTCCATTTAAATCAATTCCTTTCAAAAATGTAACCACCACCTTCAAGTTCTTGCATGAATTTGATTTTCTACAAAATACCTCAATTTCAGAATGCACAAAACTATTCCTTTTAGAAGAATGAATCACCACGATTATTACTGCTCTGATTTTTTTAAAAGCAAAAGGTACATGATTTTTCACAAAATTTCTCATTATAATGTTCTGTCCTCATCACACCAGTTCCTGGAAGAGGATGCTCACTACAACTCACAACCAGGACAGAAAGAAGTAAGACGGCATGCTTATGCATGTTTAAAAGCATTTTAACACATTTTACACTACCTAATATGATGTTCCTCAGGAATGGGAATGTGCTTTTTAAAGGACACTCTCTACAGGAATCAATTTTGTACCTTTATAAGCTAAAAGTGGCTACAATACTTCCTTGCTTGCTGAAGGGATACCAACTGATAATTCCTAAGATTTTAGTAAAACATTTTTAGATGTTTTCAGATTCTGAGAGACATGCACTGTAGTATGTAAAATACAAACCTACCACCTGCACCAACAAGAACTTTCTGCCTACAGCCTTACTTATCCAATTTCAAAACAAATGTTTAATTTTCAAAAAAGGAACTTTTTTGCACACATTCTTTAAATCGAAAGGCGCATGTAAAAACTGTTTGATGGTTATTCCAAAACAGTATTAAGTTGATTTTGTTTTGCCTTCAAAAAGAACTAGACAATCAGGATTTGCATGAGTGTTCCTTAAACAACTGATTTCTGTTTCTCTTCCTTAAGTCATTGTGTTTAACAGAGGAAAAGCAATTGTTGGCTTTAACCTGCCAGTCATTTCTGCTCAAAGACAGCTGTCTGAAAACACACAAATTTCACAACAAAGCCTCAAACAAGCACAGTGGAAGACGTGGAGGAGAGGTGTGTATAGTAGCTCACAGGCAATGGAAGATGTTGGTGCTCAGAAATAAAAATACTGCTGTAACTGACCCAAAAAGTGTATAGTGGTAGAACAGGAATGGTTATCTATCTCCACTAAAAAAGTACAGAATGTAGTCTCCTGAATTAGTTATCAAGAACAGACACTGTGTGTTGCTTACGTTTCATCCAGTGCATCAGTACTACATTCTGCCCCTTCTTCCCCCTTTTCCAACAACGCCTGACAAGTAGGTTCACTAAGCATGTACATTATTAACAGTGTATCTGGAGAGAAAGATAGGCCTCTCCCACTGACCTCAGCTTTCTTTCCCTTTTGCACCTCTCGGATAGCAGCTTCCCTCTTGCCCCTGCAGCTGCTATCTGCCTTGCACCAAAAATTCTGCCTGCACATCCCACTGCCAGCTTGCAAACCTCCAACCGTATTCCCAGCTGTTCACACCACCCCTGCCACAGCACAGGCCAGACCAAGTACCCGTGCTTGCCAAAAGTCAGACCTTTTACATATAAAACCTGATGATTTTCAGCGTCTCAAGGTTCCTGTAAAAACCTGATCAATTTAGGCTAATTCTGTGGATCTGCTACAGCTTAGCTTATTAGGTATTCCTCTGGTTTTCTTCCTTCACAAAAGTGAAAAAACACATGAATGCATTTCCTACCACCTCAGGCAGCATTCCTGCAGATCTCTGCCTCAAACCCAACAGGTTTCACGGTTGGGTCTCTCTTCCTCCCTGCAGCTCAGGGTCAGGAGCTCTGATCTAATTTCTTCCAGAAACAGACAAACAGATCTCACATCTCTCTTTCTGCAGCACAGCCTATTCATCTCCCACTGCCCTGTGCAGAGTGGTAATCGGTTCCATTCTGCACCAGCACAGGTTCTTCATGAAAGCAAAATTTTAAAATGCTGGCAAAAGTTTCTGTGCCACTGAAATAAAAGATAGCAAAGTTAGTCTCCTCAAGTGTGACCTTATGAACTCCCAGTTTTGAAGCACTATTTCAATATCATAAATGAGCAGGTTATTTACATGCATTAAGTACTCTTTGACAGATGTTTAAAAAAGCCTTCTACGAATTCTTGATCCAGTCTCTAAGATGTCCCAGTCCAACTCCAGAATTTCAGCGGAAAAAAGAAGAGGTTGCTCAGAGTCCATCACGAAGAGCTGCTTCCACAAGGGAGCTCTTTAGCACTCAAACATATGTTCAGGCTAGCAGGGAACAGCCGCGGAACTGGAAGGCATCCTATCCATCAGTCCCAGTTTGCACATCTCAAACAGTAGAGCGTTTCACACACACTGTATAAAGTAATTTGAGCTACTTCTTAGACAGCTACATACATATTTCTGCACTCAAATTCATGGAGCCTATTTCTGTAGTGCAGTCACAGCTGACTCTTGAATTCAGTATAACACATAACAGAAGGAGGAAAATACGTATTTCAGAATATAACTTATGTTCTCTCAGTCCTCTGACTTGTGACCAGATCATTTATGAAGGTCAGACTATAGAGTCTCACAAGAACATAAAACAGAAGTCATATTTCTGTGACCAGATCATAAATAATATTCCTTGAGGCCTAAGGAAAGGCCATATCACTGCCAGCAGCCAGATATCAGTCACAAGGGAACAGGGCAGTCCAGTTAATCAATAACTTCACATAAGGCCACCACTGTGTTTTTGGTCTGGGCCTGAACTCGCCACTTGCAGCCCAAATCCACAAGCAAACCATGAACTGCAGGCTGTGAGGTTTCATAAAAATCAAGAACGGAAAAAATAAATGACGAGCTAAGCCTTGCTTTCCTTTTCAAAAACTCTTTAGCTTAATATTTTGGCACGAGCTCCATTTTCAGAGAAATCTATATAAATCTTGCTGAAACATCATCACCGGAAAATACGAAAAGCTTAGGGGGAAAGGGCAGGTGAGAAGACTGCTCTCTTTTCCCCATACTTTTACTCTAGCACCATTACTTCATGAAAAAAATAAACAAAATGGCTTAAGAGTCTGCCCACTTACACCACAGCATGTGCTTACATACAGAGAAACATCTATATTTGACAGAAGATGCTGAAATTTATGTGATTTAAAAAAAAAAAAACAAAAACAAACAACAAACTGGGTAAACATATGAAAAAAGCCACAGAAGGCCATTAGGGCCATACCAACAGCTCATCACGGGTCCCTGATTCACAAACCGTGGGAGCTCGGAAGTGCACTGCAGAACTGTCAGTAACACGCCTGGCCTGTTCCCACCCTCCTGCCCAGGCATTCCGGATCAGCCACGTTGCGCAGGACGGGATGTGAAGGGTGGGGCTGGCATACAAGGCTTAGAGGTATTGCAGCTCCAGGTCACAGCATGGCTGGGATGGAGCAAGATCCGGCGTTCTAGCAATCCAGGGACATAACGTCTCCAAAACAAGGACACATCAGGTACCGTATTCTCCAAATCAGACAATGCACTTCTCTTAGCTAGAAGGCCAGGAACATCAAATACCCTGCCAGGCAGCAAGGCTGTTCTTGAACCTATATTTCGTGCCCAGCTGGATACACAATGGAGAATAAACTCCTTCCATACCTAAATTTAAGCACTAGTGTTTTAATAGTAATAGATACCTTTTACAAAGGTGCTTTACTATACATATTATTACCTTCCTATGCATGCCAAATATCCAAAATAAGATATCCAAATATCAGACTAGACTGGCTCACTTCCATGTTAACATGCCACTAAGACAGACTCACTTGATAGCACTCTATCACAATTTTAATCTAAAAAATACACTAAAAACATTAGGCAGAACATTTTTACTTCATAAAATAACATACTAATTTTCCCTCCTAGTTCATAAAATGAGAGTTTGACCCAATATCCAATGGATTGTACATGTATTTTTCCACTGACCTATACAGGATCACATCACATAATTACAAGGTTAATACATTTCATAATATGCTTTTAAAATATTAAATATTTGCCTCTTACTGTAGAGTATTTTGGAAACAAAGTAAGAGTTATAAAAGGTTGCACCATAATTGCCATCACAAATCATCACCTATATATTATATAACAAATAGAAGCCAAACAGCTCACGAGGATTTCAGAGGCATCTGCTGCCAGAGTGGGGCTGAGATTCCTGCCATCCCCATCTTCCTGTCCCCACCTTCCCAGGACAGCATCCTGGCTTCTCTTTAGACACTTGACATCACAGTTCTTTGCAGAGCTCCACTGCAAACTGAGAGACTAAATAATTCCATTTTTTTAACATGGCACAGAGCGCTAAAAGCACTCAATTAAACAGAAGCAACAGGTCCTGTAAATAATTTCAAACCATCTATACTAAAGACAGTTTCAAAAACATCACCTCACTTCACAGATTTTGGCAAATCATTTCTGCAATAGCATGATCCTTCCACTCAGCACAACACAATACATATGCATACCTTCTTGATACATTCTCGTCCATCAAAAGCGAACCAGTGCTGTTGGTTTGAAATACTTTAATGCTACAGGCAAACAAATTCTGAAACAAACAAACCCAAAGCACGTATCTCAGCTACCCCTGCTCCAAAGCTCAAGTTCCTGTAATTCCTCTGCCTCCTAGGTGGTCTCAACTCCACCACCAGATTATTTCCCTCAAGTGCTTCACTGGTAAACTATCTGAGAGACTATGTAATTTAATTAGTATAAATCATAAAGAAAACAAGAGGATAAAGCAGCCACTGCTACACATACTTGGAAAGCAAGCCTGCAAAATACATTCACTTGCCAAGTTTGTTTTCACAGTCTCTAAATCAAGAGAAATAAAGAATTTAACTGCAGCAGCATTAGCAAAGAAACTAAACTTTATGTCTTTTATAAGCATGTTCTGTAAGATACACAGAATCTGGCCTAGACCAGGAAGTTTTCCCGACTGTGGTTGTTAGAAAACACAGCAGAGGGAACATCATAAATACCAGTGCAGGTCTTGAGAACAAGTCTTCGAACAGGGAGTCATCACTGCTGTGAGGCTTTCTCTGCTCAAGGAACAGCCATGATGACAGCACAATAACATTCATTTATGCCATGAAGTCTTTATGCAATAGTTGAGCTGCACTTGTGATCGTAATTACTATAATCAGTTATTTATTGAATCTGCAGCCTGTTCCTAGAAAAGTTATTTATTTTTTAAAAGATATTTTAAGATTTTTTTTTTTGTTTAAGTTCCAATTTAAAAACCAGCATGCTAAAGTCAGAAACATAAATTTCTAAAAGACATTAGCAAGTTACAAGAACCACAATACTTTTCTTTTCCCTTTGCTATTTACTGTATATTAAATATGACTGAATGCTATGATGGGTATCACAGTCCCATTAACTTCAATTACTATTTACTAACACTGTGAACAGTCAGATGCTTATTAGCACATCAAAATGTACACAGATGTTCACTAAACACAAGGATCTTCCTCAGCAAATCTGAGGATAGATGTGGTAAAAACCTGTAGCATTACCACACAGACCTCCAGCAGCAGTCATTTTTTTATTAAATCACCAGTATGCTTGCTGTCACTGCAGGGAGCAAGTTCATTTCTCAAACCTAAGATACATTTGTAAAATATTTGACAC
Source organism: Aleadryas rufinucha (assembly GCA_013397815.1). Taxonomy (NCBI): domain Eukaryota; kingdom Metazoa; phylum Chordata; class Aves; order Passeriformes; genus Aleadryas; species Aleadryas rufinucha. The sequence goes on along the minus strand of VZTH01015469.1, from coordinate 92,176 downwards.
AAAATTAGGAGAAAATAAATCTAGGACACAAGAAATCCAATTAACACTCGCATAACAAAGACCTGGCGTTTGCATCCAGCCACAAACATGGATGGGGCAAATGGTGTGTGCATCATGTCTGAAAAACACCTCTCCTAGACAGATGTAGGTTTTTTGACCGTAAGTTTCTGTAAGTCAAGGATGGTTTCAATTCACAGAAATGACTTCCACACCTTCTTCTGAGGAAATGGAAGGTGCAATACCGAACACTAAATACTTACTGTATGACTTGTCACTTCAGAAAGCTGTGTAAATTGATTACTGACAAAAGGAGCCAAGATTCATAGCTCATAATAATTACATTTCCTCATTATCAAAGATGCAAGTAAGACAGCACCAGTGAGCACACTTATTTTTAAAACATCTCAAGAAGTACTAGCTGGGAAGTCTAGAGAGTATTTTCCTTTCTTCTCTAGGATGACCAACAATGTATTTGTACACGAACTTCTTTGGCCCTCATAGCATGGGTCTACAGCCCAACAGTTACAATAAGTACTGTATTACTCTGAGCAAATACAGTCCTAATCCAGGACTATTTGGGATAGGGTTACGGTTCTTAAACTCCCATAGCAATACTTTCTGTGACATACTTTACCTATTTAAGTATTTTAAGTCAGGATGTTTCTATCAGCAAGCTACAGCCCACAGCATAAGGGATGCAGCACGTTTTTTTTAACTTTTGCCTAAAGCTCGTGGTGCACCCAACGTGATGTGAACAGCATGGCCGTACTTGCCTCAAACTCAAGGAATGAAAGAACAGGGACAAGAGGAGCCAGCCAGGCAGACTTGTTTACTCTCAAGGAGGCTCAGGGGGAACCTCATCATTCTGTACAACTCCTTTACAAGAGGCTGTAGTGAGATAGGGGCCAGTCTCTTCTGCTGTGCCTGCAGTGTGGACCAGAGAAAATGGCCTTAAACTGGGACAGAGGAAATTCAGATTCGCTATTAGAAAAAAAATTCTCGTGATTCAGGAGGTCAGCCTGTTTAGGGAGGTGGTGGAGTCACTGTCCCTGGAGGTGTTTAAGAGGCTGGCACTAGATGATGTGGTTTACGGTTTAGGAATTATAGTAGCAGTACTGGGTTGATGGTTGGACTTGGTGATCTTAACGGTCTCTTCCAACCTTGGTAATTCGATGGCTTCACATCCAGCTCACCACAACCCTGCACGGAGGGGCGGCTGCGAGCACCTTTCACAGAACTGGTGCAGGCTACCGTGCTCAGCAGGATGAACGGGGCGGGGGGGCGGGGTGCAGGGGGGCACA